>BSDF01000017.1:12638071-12829152 GCA_027925045.1 Hypotaenidia okinawae
TATAATATGCAGCCCATGGATGATGATGGGGAGCAGAGATCCCATCTGCAGCCAGTGGAGAGACTGACTCATGCTGCAGCAGCTTAGCAGGGGGACTTGTGACTCTGTGGGAGACCAGGCTGGAGCAGTCTGGGCCTGAAGGTCAGCACCCCATGGAAGGAGCCATGTTGAGGCAATGGGTGAGGAGATGATGCCCCAATAGCAAGGGCTCATGGAGAAGTTCCTGGAGGACTGTCTGCCCTGGGTGGGACCCCAGGGTGCAGCAGGGGAAGGGGCTGAGGCAAACATCTTGTGAGGAACTGCCCCCAAGCCCCATCCCCCAGTCCCTGCCCCTCCCTGTGCCACCCTGGGGGGAAGAAGGGAGCCAAACCCTGACTCAAGTGCAGTCTGCTGAGAAGGGAGGGCTGGGGGAGGGTCCTTAAGCTCTGGGCCCACTTCTCATGCCCCGACTCTGGTGTCCCTGGGGTGCAGGGCAGTGCCAGCAATGAGAGAGTTTCTGGCCTTTATTCTGTGCTGAGTCTGTTCTGCCCGTGACACTGATTGCAGGATGATCTCTCCCTGGCCTTATCTCCACTCCTCAGCCTCTCAGGAGAGATTTTCTCCCCTGTCCCCCTGAGAAGGGGAGCGATAGAGCGGCTTGGGTGGGCGTCTGGCCTCCAGACAGGGTCAAACCACCACAACCTATGGAATGAGATTTTCATCCCCAGCCATGAACATGACCACAAAACGTGTGAGGTCTGACAGACTTAGACTGTCACCAGCTGCTCTCAGGATGTCACGAACGCCTGTGTAAAACAACTAACCAAAGGACTAAATGGCCAAACCTTCCCTCATTGTCCCAGCCGTTGCAATCTGGTTGCCACAGGGCATGGTGCCCCTGATCAGAAACTCTCCAATGGAGCATCAGTAGGGAAAGAAGTCAGGTCATGGCCCAGGGAGCAGGGCTCTCTTCAGGCCTCCTCTTAAGCTGACAGAAACTCACTGCAGAGGAGATGAAGATGAAGGACTTGGGACCACACCTGAGTTCTTGGTGTGCAGCCATGGTAAGGCCAGTAAGTCCCATGTTCAGATTTCTGCTGTAAGGAAAAGTGGACACAGACCCTTTGGGGGTTTGGGGTGAGCTCCGTGCTCTTTTGGGGATGTGGATCATGAAATACCTTTGCTACCTGTAACCAGCACAGCTCCCACACCTCTGGCTTGGAGGGCTGGTAAGGTGGATTCTGTTAGCAGAATATGGCCAAAGACAAAGACTTCATGTATTTTCTATTTTATGGGGAGGGGGAGCGGGGAGAGAAAGAGAAAAAGAAGATAGGGAACAATCCCACTTCCCACTTACTTCAGGTGTTATCACCACAGAGTTATTACTGGTCACCCAGTAGTCACAGCCATAGAACAGAGGCTTGAATGGAGAAGGCTTGGGAATAAGCTTTGAGTTCCAGTTGCTTTCTTGTCCTTCAACAGCCTGTAAACATCAAGAGTTACTTTTGGGGGGAGGGGAAAGCTATTCCTGGAAGCATCTGTGTAACTGGAGGGGGAGGGAGGCAGGAGCAAGGATGCTGTCCTGCAGTGAGCCATGGGGCACAGTGCGGCATGTGAGTCACAGGCTGCTGGTGGAAGAACTGGGAGGCTTATCTCCTCCAGTCCCTGAAAGGACCTAGAGGAAAGCTGGGAAGGACAGTGACTGTTTGTAAGGGCATGTAAAGATGGGACGAGGGGCGATGGTTTTAAACTAGAGCAGAGCAGGGTTAGATGATGTCTTAGGAAGAAGCTCTTCCCTCTGAGGGTGCTGGGACACTGGCACAGGTTGCCCAGAGGGGTGGTGGAGGCCCATCCCTGGAGACACTTAGGTCAGGGTGGATGAAGCTTTGGGCAACCTGATCTAGTGAAGGTGTCCCTGCTCACTGCAGGTGGTGGGACTAGATGGACTTGGAAGGTCCCTTCCAGCCTAACACACTTTATGATTCTATGATGATCAAATCCTGTCCCTGCTGCCGCAGCCACCCCAGATGTCATCCTCTGTTAACCCATCCAAGCTCCCTCTGTCTTACCCGCTTCACAGAGTTGTCATCTGGGATCAGGTAGAGGTGCAAAGTTGTATTTGCAGCACTGAGCTGCTGGAAGATCAGCACCAAGGAGTGTGCAGGGAATGAATGAAAGGTTGAACGTAACCTCCTCCAGAGCACCCCGAGTAGTGAGAAGCTGGGATTCTCCAGGACAGCAGAGAAAGGGACCAGTCTGGTTGGTTTCTCAAGGGTCATTATCCCCGATTTAAAATGGGCAATGGAGCACAGGCTGGTATCTACAGCTTCTGCAAGAGACAGCAAAGGAACAAGTTCTGTTCAGTGGTCCTGGCGCCCGCCCCAGCTGTCTTCTAAGTAAGGCTTTAGCAGCACAAAGAAGATGTGCACCCCCATGGGATGACATGCTCTATTTTAGGTGCCACGTGTGCCCTGGCTTTGGGGGTCAGCAGGAGCTGCTTTGGCAGCCTTTCTGCAGGCTCAGAGAGCCACCCATCTGAAGGTGGCAGCTTGGGACCATGAGAACGGCCAGACTGCACCCATGCAGCATCCTGCACACAAGCACCACGCCGTGTGCTCTGGGAAGCCTGAGGGTCACTGTGTGAGGAGTTGCTCTGGGGTGTGATCACCAGAGCAGCCTGAGCATCCCCAAGTGGTGCCTGGGCATCCCGAGGTGACATCCCCAGGGCTGGCTGGGGCAGAGAGCCCAGCTGAGGCCCAGGCACTCGGGCCATCTCTGGAGCAGACTTTGCTGTTAACCAGACGGATTCACTGTCGTGCTTAGCGCAGCCCTGTCAGCAAAAAGCCACTTTGACTGACACAGACATGCCAAAGCGCCTTGCGTGGCATGTGCCAGTTCACAAGAGGACACAGATTTGCCGGGGGGACCCCCAGCCAGCACCCCCAGTGCCTGGTCCCCAGCACGGCAGCTGGGAGGAGACAGTGGATGAGGAGGGGCTGGTGGTGCGGAGCAGGAGCTGGGGAAGAGACAACTGTGAAGGCTTGAGAGGATGGAGGCCACCAGTGCAAAGCAGGGGAATACCAGGGAGTACGGGAGACCTTGGAGGGAAGGGTCTGAAGGGGTGTTTCCAAGGAGCCAGAGATGTCCCAGGGCAGGGGCAGGCTGGGGATGGTGGCCTGGGAGACCCAGATCCATGCAGCTGATGTACCTGCCAGGCAGATGAAGTGGGGGAGATACACTGCCTGCACGACCTCGGGCTGCACCTCGATGTCGAAGAGGGGCCCAGCAGGCACCCACAGATCCTGCTCAGCCTTGCTCAGGTGCCGGGTCCAGGAGGCGTATCTGTAGGTGATGGTCACTGCAGACTTCACCTTGAAACTGAGGCCTGTGATGCAGCACTGGAAGACGCCTGCAGCAGGGAGGTGAGTTCTGCAGGCAGGAGAGACAACAGGCTCATGCTACCTGGGACGGGGCTTTTAGAAGGGGCTCCCCCTTTCCCCAGCAGCTCTTACTGGTACACGGTGCGGTGCGTCAGAGTGTCCTGGGTTATCTCTGGCATCAATTGTGGAAGATCCTGCAACACAAGTGTGGCCAGTTTAGCCCCAAATGGGGTGTTGTGCACTGGGAGCTGCTTGCAGGAGGCGTGCTGGGATTTACAGTGGAGCACCATGCAGCTTGGCGGTGGAGCTCAGAGCCTGGCAAGCAGCAGCAGGGGATCAGCAGCGGCTGCCTGTGCCTAAGAAGGCCTCACTCTCCTCAGTGAAGAGGCCAGAACGATCATTGACGGGCACCTCCCCTGCCCTCAGCTCCTAAACAAGCACTGGTCGTGTCTGAGGCTCGTGACCCCTTTGATGCAGATCTCTGCAGCGGTGCCCAGGAGAAGTGCAGCATGCAGGCACAGCGAGGAGGACTGGACACTTTTCCCTGCTCGGTTAGGTGACACTGGGGTGGGGAAAGCATCAGTTAGTCCATGCATCCCCCATGCATCAGTAGGAAAGGTAATGGGTGGGTGAGCAGAGCAGCTCCCGGAGCTCCAACCTCCCTGTTTCCCCCACTGATTTTTAGGATTTCCTTTGCAAATGGGAATTCCAGATAGGAAAGGGTTTGTTTCCTGAGAGGGAAAACACTGCTGGTTGTGACTTTCTTGTGAGTAAAGCCTGGCCTCTTCCCTCTCTGCCAGGGTGGCTCAGCAGACAGGACAGTGCCCATAGGCAGACAAAATGTTGAGCAGTGAGAGTGAATTTGGGGTGCAACCACGTGGAATTTGTCTGCCTGTGACTTTCAAAAGTGGGGCAGTGCCTGCTGCATATGTCAGCAGAGCAAAGGGAGGGTGAAGAATTGCAGCCAGGAGTGGGCTTTGAAGGTACAGCTAACCACTGGGTGACAGCTGGGTCCTTTGGGTGCTGCAGTGCCCTGTCTGCAAAGCCCTTACCTCTTGCGTGCAGTGCTGGCAGCGTCTCTGCAGTGGTGAGCGCTGGTTCAGCATGTAGTAGGTGTCCTGCAGGGAGGAACACAGGGGAAAGAACTCAAAAGCTTTTCCCCCTCCAGCCACATTTGCCTGCTGGAGGCAGCAGGAGAGGGCCTCTGCCAGCATAAGCCATGCCCCGTGGCAGGTGCAGCGCTGGCCTCTCCCCATACCTCCAGGTGTGAGCACACTGCTGCAGCCGTGCCTTCCTCCCCAGCCCCGCTGTGCTCCTCAGTCAGGCACTCCAGATCCACGCATTGTTGCCTGAAATCCTTCTCTGTCATCTCCAAGGATTCTGTCAGATGTTCCCAAGGGACTCCCACTGGAGAGCTTATCACCAGTTCTGTGGGACAACAGGGAGACTGTCATTCCTGGCTCTAGTCTGGGAGAAGCAGCCATCCTCAAGCAGCCTTCAGAAGCCCAAGCTCCCTGATCCCACTGGTCGTGCTGACCCCCTTGTGCAGCACCACGTGCTCCTGCATCCACCACAACTTCCACATCCCCTGCACCAACTGCAGCAGGGAGATGTTCTCCACCATGCACTGGGTAGAGCACCTGAGCTCACTGCCATGCAGCCCCACCAGCCCTGCTGCACTGGCTCCTCAGTGAGGATCAGGGCATCACCTTACCTGAAGATCCCTGTTGGACAGGTCCTGCACCACCAAATGGCACTGCAACAGCAAGACAAAGCAGAGGAGAGCTCAGGAGCCAGGTCACATCCAGATGTGTGTCCCATCTCCCCCTCTTCTTCTCACCTTTGCCATGAAACCTGTTCCTGCTGGTTTGTGCCCACCCACACCAAGCTGCCGGCACCAGGAATCCCACCAGCTGCCCACCCCAGGAAGGCAGCATAGCGTGGGGCTGGGAACATGCTCCCAGCCTCTGCCTCTCCATTCCTCCCTGCTGTCATGCTGAGACCAGATTCCTTGCTCAGCCTCCAGGAGCACAGTCTGTCCTCTCCCTCCTGTCTTCCTTCTGCATAGGCGCATCCTTGGGCCCTTCCCCACCGTGCAGTGCTCCCTGTGCACACACTCCATAGCCACCTTGTGTTGCCTACGCAGGCTCCTTCCTGCTGTGCCACTCTGGCCAGTGTCCCCCCATGGGAGACACCCCAGTTTGCACCCGCTCCCCCTCTCCCATCTCCAGACAGGTCCTCACTCACCTCCCCAATTCCACCCTGCACTTACAGGTCAGTGTGTGGTTCAGAGAATGTTTTGCCCTACAAAGGCTTAATGGCCTGCCTCTTCCAGGTTTCCCAGGTCTGAGGTTCGGGCTCTGTCGCTTCCTGTGAAACTGAAAGCTTTACTGAGTGATGTCATGCCTGAGCTGAGCACTCCTCTTCCTCCTGCCCAGGGCTGCCTGTACTGCTCTGCCTCCCTACCTGCACTATTATTTCCCCCAGCACTGCCCTATATGTACAACCCCTCTCCCTTGCTCCCTCCCCTTTCCCCTTCTCCCCAGCCCAGCTCCCCTCTCAGGATTTCTTTCCCTGGGGAAGGACGGGGAGGGCAGAGCTGTGCAGGCAAGGACAGAGCTTTTTTCCCCAAGGTAACAAGTGCAGCAATGCCTTGGATCAACCCTGAAAAGTCTGGGGGTGCCAGAGGGTCCCCTGATGCATTATGGGGTCACCCCAGCACCTGACTTCACCCTCTCCCCAGCACATCCCTTTCCTGCCAGCCTTGTGGGTGCTCAGGCTGAGCAGGACATGGCTCTACCTGCCCCAGGATGCACAGGGGACCAGCCCGTTCCCGTCCCTGTTGCAAGGGTGAGGAAAATTTGGGGGTGATGGGAGGTGCAAGGCTGTGGGACTGTTGTGTCCCTGACCCCTGAAGAGCTGCCAGGGAGCTGAGTGTTGGCAGCACAGAAGCAGCTGCCTGTCACCGCTGGCATGGCCCTGTCAGCCCCATCCCCGTCAGGCACTGCTTTCACCCTTGGGGCAGACCCCTGGGCCCTGCCCGGCAGCACCCCCACCCCCTTGGCCCCACCGGCAGCCCCAGGATGGCAAAGCACCCTGCCACGGCCCCCGGGGCAGGCCAGGACCTGGGCAGGAGGTGCAGGATCTGCAGGTGATGTTCAGGACTCCGTCCCCTCGGCAGAGAGAGAAGGAGGACGTTTCAGTGACAGACTGTGGTGGAGGCCATGTGTCAGGGCGATGCAGTCAGTGCCCGTGGCACAAGGCTGCACTCAGAGAGGCAGCTATGACCGGGGCACACGCTGCCCAGCTGCTCCCCAACACTGACGGGAAGGGAGGACCCACAGCTGTCCCTCCGGTCTGGGGATGCCCACATGCCTTGCGCGGATGCTGACCGCGGCAGCGCCTTGCCCGCGGCCGTCCGCGTCCGGAGGCAGGCCGGAGGGCCGCGCGTCTCTCCAGGGCAACCGCTCAGCTGCGCCGCCAGCTGAAGCCACAAAGCGCGAAGTGGCGGCCACAGGCACAGCCCCGAGAGCGGCCCGGGGCTCCATTGGCCGGGCGGCGGGACGGCGGCGGGAGTGCGGCGGCTGCCGCTGGGAGCCCGGGAGAGCGGCCGCGGGCAGCCCCGCGGGGCGGGGGCCGGGGCGGGCGGGGGGCGGGGGCCGGGGCGGGCGGGGGGCGGGGGCCGGGGCGGGCGGGGGGCGGGGGCCGGGGCGGGCGGGGGGCGGGGCGAGACGGGCTCTCCGCCCGACATTGGCGGGAGGTAACGTCGGGGAAGCGGAATCACGTTCTGATTGGTGTTTTCCGGGCGGGGCGTGACGGGCTCTCCGCCCGACATTGGCGGGAGGTAACGTCGGGGAAGCGGAATCACGTTCTGATTGGTGTTTTCCGGGCGGGGCGTGACGGGCTCTCCGCCCGACATTGGCGGGAGGTAACGTCAGGGAAGCGGGGACGGGCTCTGATTGGCGCTTTCCGGGCCGGGCCGGCTTCGCTCTCGCGGGAACCGGGCGCAGCGCGGGAAATTCCTTCCGCAGTGGCCGGCTGCCCCTGCCGTGCCGTGCCGTGCCGTGCCGTGCCGTGCCGTGCCGTGCCGTGCCTTGCCGCCGTGCCGGGCCGGAATGGTGCTGCGGGGCGGCGGGCGGCGCGCTGAGCCGAGCGGCGGAGACCCCGATGGAGCGCGGTGGGGGCGGCGGGCGGGCGGGCAGCGGGAGCCGGCGGCGGGGGCTGAGGGCGCGGCGCCCGGCAGGGACGATGGCCCCGCGCTGTCCGCTCTCAAGCGCTTGGAGCGGTCGCAGCGCACGGACCGGCTGGACGAGCTGTTCGGCTTCGGGCGGCCAGCGGAGCCTGGCGAGCGGACGGGCTGGCTCATCAACATGCACCCGGTAGGGAGCGGCGGGGCGGGGGACGAGCAGGCAGCTGGCGGGGCACGGGGGGGCCCGGAGAGAGCCGCAGCAGGGCTGGGAGAGCGGCGTGCCAAGGGCAGGCCCCTGCGTGGGCTGGGCTGGGGCGGGGCGGGAGTGGGGGGTGGTTGGTCCCGTAGCGGGACCCCACTAAATCCGCGGTGCCTGTGGGCAGACGGAGGTGCTGGACGAGGACCGGCGTTCGGTCAGCGCTGTGGACTACTACTTCATCCAGGAGGATGGGAGTCGCTTCAAGGTGGGTCCCTGGGCGGGGGGCCGGGCAGGGCATGGGGTCCCAGGAGGAGACCCGCTGCCGTCACCCATCTGCTCTCTCCTAGGTGGCCCTGCCCTACAAGCCCTACTTCTACATCGCCACCCAGAAGGTGAGGCGGGGACCCCAGGAGGGCTGAGGTCCCAGGGAAGGGGACAGCAGGTCCCTGGGGAACTTGAGGCCTCAGAGCATCCTGCTTTGGGATGGTCCTCTGAGGGACAGAGCCAGGCTCAGCCCCAGGGTCTCTTGGCAGGGCTGCGAGCGAGAAGTGTCCTCCTTCCTCTCCAAGAAGTTCCAAGGGAAGATTGCAAAGCTGGAAACTGTCCCTAAAGAAGACTTGGACCTGGTCTGTATTTCTCTGCTCTCTGTAGCACTGGTTTGGTTTTTGTGAGCTAGTGAAGTAGGAAGGGAAACGACATGCTTGACTTTGGTCTCCTAGTGTTGCTTGTGGTGCCCATTAGAAATGGGTTAGTTATGGCTAATTGCTTATCAGTAGCGATGACACGCCAGTCCTTGAGCAGACCAGCAGTTTCAGTGTGTTCAAGATGTTCAGTTGCAGGATTTAAGGAATGATTGGAGGAGGAAGAGAGGGCACCGTGGGAGGGGGCTGCTGCTCATGTTGGACCTGATCTGCCTTCTCTGGGTGAATCCCACTCATGGTCCTGCCTGGGCTGGGCCCTTGCTGTGCACCTCTTGCCCCCTTTCTTGATGTGCCTGCTAACATCTCTTCTCAGTGCTTGACTCCAGCCCATTGCCACCTCTCTTTTTTGGTCAATTCTTCTACCTGCATTGGTGCAGTCTGCCTTCCCCACCCTCTTTGACCATGGTCATCCCTCAGTACTCAACACCTCGCAGTGAGCTGATGTTGTCTTGCTGCTTTGCAGCCAAACCACTTGGTGGGCCTGAAGAGGAACTACATCAAGCTGTCCTTCAACACGGTGGATGACCTGGTGAAGGTGCGGAAGGAGATCTCTCCTGCTGTGAGGAAAAACAGAGAGCGAGACCAGGCCAACGATGTCTACACAGCCATGCTGTCGAGGTGGGAGCTCTCCTTGGGGCTCCCTTGGTGATTTCCTAGTTGTTCTCAGAGAGGTGCTGCTCTGCCTGGGGTCCAGTCCCAGCTGTGCTTCTCTGCCACCCATCTTGGGGCTTCCAGCTCAGTGCTGTACATCAGGAAGCTCTGAGGCATCTGGGGTGCCATGTTCTGCAGTGGTACCTCTCCCTGTCCCCTCAGAAAGGGTACTGAGAGGCACGGGGTGACCTTACTTCTAGCAGTGACTAAGGGGGGCTGGGGTGAAGCCCCAACATTTTTTACCTGAATAAAAAGCCAGGCACTTGTTCACAAGATGCAAAACACGGTCACAGACAGGGGAAAAAAAATCCCCAAACCCAAATTCCTTTGGTTTTAAAGCCAACCAGAAGATACACGTGAAAAATTTGCCTCTCTCTTGGGTTTCCTGGCCCTGAGGTCCAGTTTCAGTTGAAATGTGAGGAAGAAGTGAGATGAGTGCTCCCTGCTCCCCTGAAGGCATGCCATCCCTGGTTCAGGTGCTCCTCAGGCTGCCTCGTTGTGCTTCACCTCGTTACCATATTAATAAATCCATAAAAGTTGTAAGAACTGTGCGTTGTGCCAGCAGGCGTGGGTGCTGTGTGGCTCTGCCTCAGGGCTGACACAGCTCCCCAGCATGAGGAAGGGTCAGTTTGGACAGCACTGCACATGCTGTCCATCCCAGGGAGGCCTCTGCCAGCGGAGGGTGGCTGCAGGGCAGGGAAGCACTTCCTGCCCCCCCAGGTGTCACCTGTGCTGTGTGGCTGTCCCTCAGGGCTGAGCCTGCAGGGATGTGCTCTGGGGTAAGGCTCTGCTCCTTGCAGCGCCCTGACTGGCAGCAGCCTGAGCACGGAGGAGGAAGGTACCTCCAAAAAGGTTGCCAACCAGATGGACAACATCGTGGACATGCGGGAGTATGACGTACCCTACCACGTCCGCCTCTCCATTGACCTGAAGATCCACGTGGTGAGTAAGGCCTAGGGAAGCTGACAGAGTTCCTCTTCCCATGCCAGGTCCCTGCACAGTGAGTGTGTGTGGAGCCCAGTCCCGTGCTGCTGGCACGCAGAGGAGTTAAATGACTGGTGCAGTTGGGGCCTGTCTGCTGGGCTGCATTCAGCTCACACAGCTCCATGCCCCGCAGCCAAGCAGGACTGATGCCAGGAGCTGGCCCTGGGGTAAGGCACTGCCCACCCTCCTCTCTTGGCAGGCTCACTGGTACAACGTGCGATACTGGGGCAGCACCTTCCCCCTGAAATCGTCCGCCGAGACGACCTCGTGGAGCGACCGGTAAGCGTTGGTTGGGCAGGTGTCTGTCTGTCCCAGGACATGGACGTGTCCGCCCCCAGGAGCTGGTTTCCAATGCACTGCTGGTATTACACCACGGTGCATCAGGGGAGAGCTTTGTTTCTGGGCTTGGGTCATGATTTTGGAGCTAATAAAGCAGTAAAATGATTACTGGGAGCTGTCTGGTCTCCCCATCCCAGTATCAGTGGGAATCTAACCTCATGTCAGCTGTAGAATGTTCCCTAATGGGTTCGGTCCTGCTCAGGATCCTGTCGTTCTCGCCTTTGACATCGAAACTACCAAACTCCCTTTGAAGTTCCCTGATGCGGAGACAGACCAGATCATGATGATCTCCTACATGGTTGATGGGCAGGTAAGGGACAGAGCAGTGGTTTCCTCTGAGCTCCACCAACAGTTGAGCCAGGGAGTGGGCCAGTGTTTTGCCTCCAAGCCAGCTTGCTCCAGGGTTGCCTTGTTGCTGGCTGCTTGGTGGGTGGCTGTGGAGATGAAAGCGAAGTCTGGGTGATGCATAAGCTATTTAGGCTTGTGGTACCCAGCTCAGGTTGCTCCTCTTGGGGAGCAGTAGTGACCTGGGGTGTACAGGAACAATTCTGCTGCCCCATGCTATCTCCCCTTGGCAGCAGTGGTTCAGGTGACCCCCAAACAGGTGTATCCCCTGGAGAGAAGCTCTGGCTTTCAAAAGGAAAATGTCTCATCGTTCTGACAGCATTTTCAGATTGCCTGCAAGCCAGGTCCTCCTAACTGCTTCCTTGTCACCTCCCCAGGGCTACCTGATAACAAACAGGGAGATCGTCTCCGAGGACATCGAAGACTTTGAGTTTACGCCCAAGCCAGAGTACGAGGGTCCCTTCTGTGTCTTCAATGAACCGGATGAAGTAAGTCCAGCAGACTTGTTACCTGCCTGGGGCTCTTGGCCAAAGAGAGCTTGGTAAGCTGCCTTGCCAAGGGAGCATGGTGGGTCCAACGGGCTAGTCCTGCTGTCACATCTTGGTAGTGAGAGTGAGAGAGGTCAGGATTGGGCTAGGTGGGAAGGAGAGGGGAAAGTAAACTATATGGTATCCACCACTCCTCTGTGGAGGAGGTGAAGCTGCTTTATGTACAGATCTTTTCTACTCTTCTGTTTCATCCTAGGCTCATTTAATCCAGAGGTGGTTTGAGCATGTCCAGGAGATCAAACCCACCATCATTGTCACATACAATGGAGACTTCTTTGACTGGTAAGATCAGGAGCACGAACTAAGCTGGAAGGTATCACCTGAGCTCTGGGTTGACCTCAACATCCTTCCATAGCATGTGACTTGTGCCAACTGTCTGGCCAGTCTGAGCACCTCCACAAACCCTGTGGCCGCTGGCTTGGAAGCATGAGCTCCAGCAGAACCCTATCCTTTTGGCTGGGATACTTTACACCCATGTCTGTGGTGCAGGGATGAGCCCTGCAGAGAGCAGGGAGACAATCCAGAGACCAGGAGAGGAGCATGGCACAGGGGAGCCCTCAGGAGGTGAGGGGAGAGGGACCATGTGCCTCCACTTCCCGGTGCAGGGGACAAGCTTTGCTCCTCAGGTCATGCTGCAGTTGGGTCTGGCAGGAGGTTTTCCCTGTGCCCAGGTATCACAGGCACATCACAGGCAGAACTTTTCAGGTCATTGGTACCAAAGCGACTGTGAAGCTGTCTGGGGATGGAGGGAAATGGCTGTTGTGGTCCTTCTCTTCACGTTGCCTCTTTCCCCAGGCCCTTTGTGGAAGCAAGAGCAGCTGCTCATGGGATTAATATGTACCAGGAAATTGGGTTTCAGAAGGACAGCCAGGGAGAGTACAAAGCATCCCAGTGCATCCACATGGACTGTCTAAGGTACCGGAAGCTGTTCTTCTGCCACAGAACTGTGTCTTTATCCCTTGAATTCATGTAAAATACTTACCAGGGTATTTGGATGGGCTTTTCACACGTCTCAGCTCCCTGGCTGTTGTGACAGGGTCTCTGGCAGGGCTGCTTCTGCATAGCACAGGAGCTGCTGAGGGAGCTGGAAGGTGGCCATGCTGAGCAGTGGTGGTGGTTTGGGTGGTGGGGTTTGTCCTGGTTAGGATGTGTTGGTAGGGATGCAGGATATCTAAAGCTGAGCAGCCTCTGACTCCACTGCACTTGGGTGCTTGGCTCTTGGCTGTCCTCAGGGAGAGGTCTCCTTTGCAGCTGAGGTCCTGATTGCAAGCCCAAGCCCCTCTGTGAAGGGCAGGGCTGGCTTCTCTGCACAAACTGGTATTTCTATCTGTCTGTCCAGGTGGGTGAAGAGGGACAGTTACCTCCCAGTGGGAAGCCACAACCTGAAAGCAGCAGCTAAAGCAAAACTGGGTTATGATCCAGTGGAGCTGGACCCTGAAGAGATGTGCCGGATGGCGATGGAGGAGCCTCAGGTATTCCCTTCTGGAGCTGTATCTTCTCCAAGCAACTGGAAAACTGGCCTGGAGCCTTCAGTCATTTACCTAATGATTGACTCATTAGGTTCAAGTGTTACAGAATGGTTTTGAGAAATTAACTTACTCTCTGTCTCCCCAAATTGCTATTGCCTTGGGAGGACTTTGCACTTGTGGGGAGGAAGAACAGGTTTCCTTTGAAGTGGCCCTAGCACTGGCAGCACAGCACAGCACAGCGTGGGTCCTCTGGGTTTGTTTATATTGATAGGGGGTGGCAGGTACCAGAGATTAAAAACGCTGCAGAGCTCTGACTTGCTGTTGGCATGGGAAGAGGCTTGGCACTCTTGCAGGCAGAGAATTTCTGCTGAAACCCTGGCACAGCCTCCTGATTCCCAAACAGGGTGGCATCTGTGCCATGAGCATACCCTCAGGGTGGCATCTGTGCTATGAGCTCACCCTCTCCATTTATTAGTCAAAGCTGACATCACCATGTAATTAGAGCTAGAGCAGGATGTCCTCAGAAGCCAACAGATTATTCTTTAAGACCTAAGATATGGAGAAGTATACCTTTCCTGCTTCCCACTGATCCAGATGTGTCCAGCAGGAAGCACTGGTTGTCACTGAGTTGCTCTGCTAAGATGACCAACAGCATCCTGGCTTGTGTCAGCCATGGAATGGCCAACAGAACAAGGGCACTGGTGAGGCTGCCCCTTCAGTGCTGGGTTCAGTTTTGGGCACCTCACTACAAGAAGGAGATGGAGGTGCTGGAATGTGTCTAGAGAAGGGCAGCAGAGTGGTGAAGGGTCTGGAGAACAAGTATGATGAGGAGCAGCTGAAGGAGCCGCCTGTGTTTAGTCTGGAGAAGAGGAGGCTGAGGGGAGACCTTGCTGCTCTCTACAACTCCCTGAGAAGAGGGTGTAGTGAAGTTGGACTTGGTCTCTTCTCCCAAGTAACTAATGCTAGGATGGGAGGAAAGGGCTCAAGTTGTGCCAAGGGAGATTTACACCAGATGTTAGGAAAAAAATGTCTTTACTGACAGAGTGGTGAAGCACTGGACCAGGCTGCCCAGGGAAGTGGTGGAGTCACCATCCCTGGAGCTGTTCAGAAACCAAGTAGATGTGGCACTTGAGGGCATGGTTTAGTGGGCATGGTGGTGTTGGGTTGATGGTTGGACTCGATGATCTTAGAGGTCTTTTCCTCCCTTCATGATCTGATGATTCTGTCACATGTCATTTGGATTCATTTGCCTCTCACCCTTCCCTGACAGACCCTGGCCACCTACTCAGTGTCTGATGCAGTTGCCACCTATTACATGTATATGAAGTATGTGCATCCTTTCATCTTTGCCTTGTGCACCATCATTCCCATGGAGCCTGATGAGGTGAGTGTGCTCCTGAAATGACAATTTCCTTGCTGGGCAGAGCCACACCTCCCCCACTGCTGGGATGCTCTGGCCATGAACCTGATTCCCAGTGCTTAGGCACTGTCCCATCTGGGTTGGGGAGGGAGGGAGGGTGGATTTGGACGCTACTCCTTTCTCTGTGCAGCCTCAGGGTGCTCTGAGGGACCTGAAAGGTACAGGGATGGAGCAAGAAATGAGCATGGGCATGGGTGATGCTCCATGCTCAATGTGCAGTCGTGGTCATGCAGAGCTGAGTCTCCTGATGGCTGCTGTCAGCTGTAGGGAGGATGGTTGGGAAGCTCTCTGTACTAAGCATGTAGGAAATGTCCCTCTGTCACCACCTGGTTGAGCTTACAAAGGTGCTTGGCAGAGGAGTGTGTGGGGAGATGATGGCAGCAGAGGTCTGGAGGTCTTTGCACTGTCTTTAGCCTGCTCTCCTCCCAGCCAACACAAAGGAGTCTGTGTTGGTTTCTCTTCTTGCTGAACCCCAGACTGGTTTGGGTGGGACCTCAAAGCCCCCCAGTGCCACCCCTGCCATGGGCAGGGACACCCTCCACCAGCCCAGGGTGCCCAAAGCCCCATCCAACCCGGCCTTGAACCCTGCCAGGGATCCAGGGGCAGCCCCAGCTTCTCTGGACACCCTGTGCCAGGGCCTCCTCATCCTTCCTGGGAAGAGTTTCTTATATCTCATCTAAATCTACTCCTTTGTTTCAAACTGACTTTGGTGTCTGTCCTGCAGGTGTTAAGAAAGGGATCTGGGACGCTGTGCGAGGCACTGCTGATGGTTCAGGCCTATCATGCCAACATCATCTTCCCCAACAAGCAGGAGCAGGAATTCAACAAGCTCACAGAAGATGGGCACGTGCTGGACTCGGAGACGTACGTGGGGGGCCACGTGGAAGCGCTGGAGTCTGGGGTCTTTCGCAGCGACATCCCCTGCCGCTTCAGAATGGTGAGGGGCCGGGCTGAGCAGTACTCCTGTGTGTCCCTGTGGGGCTCCAGCAGTTCTTCAGGAGACCTTGAGCACCTGGAGCTGGGGTGGGAAGGGGTGGGAGGAGGACTCCCAGGTGTCTCCTGGGCTTTGCTGGGAGAGCCGTGTCATACATGTCACGTATGGGAAGCAAGCCAGATGGTGAGGGAGAGTAGTGGAGGTTTGGGTTTGAGCCAGCAGCTCTTGGGAAGTACACCTCTGTCCCCTTGGGGTCCTGTCCTCCCTCTGACCCCCTCCCACCCAAACTAAGCTACTTCTGAACTCTTCCTGGGTGTCTTTTATCTGTTTCTGGTTCATGCTGCTGTCTCAGTCACCTGGCCCTCACCCTGCTTCAGACCTGCATAGTGCTAACAGCCTCTTCAGCTTTCAGAGGTGGTTGCACTCCCTGCCACACAATGCATCACACTTAGCACAGCATCCCTTGGTGGGTAGCCATGGGGGAGCCCGTACTGGATGTATAAAAGGCTCCATTCTAAGTCTGAGTCCTTGGCCCCTTGCATCAGCCATTGTGGCACCATGAGAGGTGCTGCACAACTGGCCACTTGCTTGCAGCAGGGCCCTTCTTGTAGCTCCTCAAGGCAGGCAGGGCCACAGGCAGGAGATGCCAGCCTGCAGCTGGGGACAGCTGCCCACAGTCTCAGCTCCATCTTTATGCCCCTGCAGAATCCTGCTGCCTTTGACTTCCTGGTGCAGCATGTGGAGAAGACACTGAAGCACGCCATTGAGGAGGAGGAGGGTTTGCCATTGGATCAGGTCACCAACTTCCAAGAGGTTTGTTGCCTGTGGCACAGGTGGGCTTGGCAGGGGGCTGAGCTGCTGGACTGGGGACGCAGCTTCAGAGTGCCTGTTTAAGTTCATTTTGTGTTCCAAGACCCAAAAGCCTTGCAGAGTAGAGGCTGTCAAGGGATGACAGCAGCCTCAGCCAGGAACCCTCTGCCCAGCTGCTGGAGCCCAGTCTGGGAACCCAGGGCCTGCCCCATTGGAGACACATGGTTCCTGCTTTCCTCTTTGCAGGTTCCACCAGCAGCAAAGCTCCAAGAGAGCTGGGAAGGTGTTTAGTGTGAAGACAGACCCCTCAGATATCCCAAATACTCATGTTCCTCTTGTTCCCCACTTCTTACCGGGTCACCCCTCTCCAAACCTGAGTCTGAAGTTCCTTGGAGGACAGTGAGTGACTGGGGACTTCTGGCCTTCGTTGCTCTCTTCAGTAACCTGACAAGGTCCCTGATCAAGCAGTATTTAGGAAGTAGCTGCTCTCACCTTCCACGTGCCAGCAGAGATAAAGCCTACCTTGGAGGTCCAAAACAAAACCTAAAGCACTGGTGTTGAGGAGTGTCTGTTGCAGCTCCTTTGGTCCTTTAACTCCTTCCTCAGGGTCAGTGGCAGGAGTCCCTTTGCAGGAGTAAAGGACCACATTCACAGAGTCACCAGGTTGGAAAAGACCTTTGGTTATCGAGTCCAACCGTCTCTGTCCTGTGCTAAACCAGATCCCTGAGCACCTCATCTCCCCTCTGTTAAACACCCCCAGGGCTGGGGACTCAGCCCCCTCCCTGGGCAGCCTGTGCCAGTGCCCAATGACCCTTTCAGGGAAGAACTTTGCCCTCCCATCTGCTCTGACCCTGCCCTGGCACAGCTTGAGCCCATTGCCCCTTGTCCCAGCTCCTGTCCCCTGGCTGAAGAGACCAGCGCCCACCTCTCTGCACCCTCCTGGTAGGGCAGGGGAGGTGGGGAGAAGGTCTCCCCTCAGCCTCCTCTTCTCCAGGCTCAACACCCCCAGCTCCCTCAGCTGCTCCTCAGAGGATTTGCCCTCCAGCCCCTTCCCCAGCCTGGTTGCCCTTCTCTGGACTCACTCCAGGACCTCCATGTCCTGATGCTGAGGAGCCCAGAACTGGACCCAGCACTCGAGGTGCAGCCTCCCCAGTGCCCAGTCCAGGGGCACAATCACCTTCCACAGACCTACTGGCCACACTATTGCTGACACAAGCCAGGATGCCCTTGGCTTTCCTGGTCCCCCAGGCACACTGCTGGCTCATGTTCAGTCACAGTCACCCAATACCCCCACGTTCTTCTCTGCCTGACAGCTCTCCAGCCAGTCTCCCCCAGCCTGTAGCGCTGCCTGGGGTTGTTGTGTCCCATGTGCAGGACTCTGCCCTTGGCCTTGTTAAACCTCCTCCCCTTGGTCTCAGCCCATGGGTCTGTTCAGATCCCTCTGAAGAGCCTCCCTCCCCTCAGGCAGATCAACACTTCCTCCCAGCTCAGTGTCATCTGCAGACTTACTGAGGGAACATCCCATCCCTTCCTCCAGGTCATGGATAAAGATGTTGAACAGGACTGGCCCCAGGACTGAGCCCTGGGGGATGCCACTGGTGACTGGCCTCCAGCTGGATTTGGCTCCATTCCCCCTCTGGGCCCGGCCATCCAGCCAGTTTTGAACCCAGCTGAGGGTCCCCCTGTCCAGGCCAGTGGCAGCCAGTTTCTCAGTCAGAATGCTGTGAGAAACCGTGTCAGAGGCTTTCCTGAAGTGCAGGCAGACACATCCACAGCCTTCCCCTTGCCCATGAAGCGGGTCACCTTGTCACAGAAGGTGATCAGGTGAGTTTGACAAGATCTGCCCTTTGTAAACCCATGTTGACTGGGCCTGATCACTCAGTTGTCATGCATGTGCTGTATGATAGCACTCAAGGTGACCCATTCCGTGATCTTCCCCAGCACTGAGGTCAGACTGAGAGGATCCTCCTGGATCTTCCTTCTGACCCTTCTTGTAACTGGGCATAACATCTACCAGCCTGCAGCCAAGTGGAACTTCCCCAGTCTGCCAGGACTGCTGGTAGATGATGGAAAGGGGTTTGGCAAGCACATCTGCCAGCTCACTTAATACCCTTGGGTGGAACCTGTCCGGCCCCACGGACTTGTGAATGTCTAATTGGCCCAACAGGTCTCCAAACATTTCCTCCTGGATCACGGGAGTTTTGTTCTGCTCTACCTCCCTGTCTTCCAGCTCATGAGGCTGAATATCCAGGGAACATCTCAACTTTAGATTAAAGGCTGAGGCAAAGGAGGAATTAAGGACCTCAGCCTTGTCCTCATCCCTTGTCACTAATGTTCCCCCTGTGTCCAATAAGGGCTGGAGATTGTCCTTGGCCTTTCTTTTGCTGTTGATGGATCTGTAGAAAAAAATTTTTTATTATCTTTCACAGAATTGGCCAATCTGAGTTCTAGTTGGGCTTTAGCCCTTCTGACTTTCTCTCCGTACGATCTTACTTCATCCCTGTAGTCCTCCTGAGATGCCTGCCCCTTCTTCCAAAGCTCATAGACTTTCCTTTTTTTTTTTCTGATGTCCACCCAGATCTCTCTGCTCAGCCAAGCTGGTTTACTCCCTCTCTGGCTCCATTTCTGGCACATGGGGACAGCCTGTTCTTGTGCTGCCAGAACTTCCTTCTTGAAGAGTCCATCCCTCCTGGGGCCCCTTTGCCCTTAAGGACTATCTCCCAAGGAACTTTATCAACCAACCTTATGAATAGTCCAAAGCCTGCTCTGTGAACATCCAAGGTGGCTGGTCTACTTGCCCCCCTCCTCACTTCTCCTAGAACTGAGAATTCTATCAGCTCATGGTCACTGTGCCCCAGGTGTCCTCCAACTGTCACATCCCCCACTGGGCCATCTGTTTACAAACAAGTCCAGCAGGGCACCTTCCCTGGCTGGTTCACTCAGCAGTTGTGTCAGGAAGTTGTCTTCCACACACTCCAGGAACCTCCTGGACTGTTTCCTCTCTGCTGTATGATGCTTCCCGCAGACATCTGGTGAGTTGAAGCCTCCCACAAGGACAAGGGCTAGCGAGCGTGATGCTTCTCAACAGGTGTTTATAAAATAACTCAGCCTCTTCCCCCTCCTGGGTGGGCTATAGCTGACTCCCACCACAATGTCTGCCTTATTTCTTGCTCCTCTGATTTTAACCCAGAGACATTCAACCCTGGCATCACCAGCTTCAAGCTCGAGGCTATCCAAACTCTCCCTAACATAGAGGGCTACCCCACCTCCTCTCCTTCCTCACCTGACCTGCCTGAAGAGTTTGTAACCAGCCATAGCAGCCTCCAGTTATATGAGTCATCCCACTATGTTTCTGTGATGGTGATTATGTCAATAGTCTCCTTGGCTTGCAATAACCTCTAGTTCCTCTTGTTTGTTGCCCATGCTGTGTGCATTGGTGTAGATGCACTTCAGCTGGGCTGTTGATCCCATTATACTCCTAAGGGGAATAGTCTCACTTCCTAAGTGACTGCTTGCTAAATTTTCTAACTCATCAGTGGGCTTTGCATCCTTGCTACCACATGAAATACTGTTCCCCACTACTTCTAAGGTGGCAGACTGAGGGTCACTGCCAGCACACCATCCCTCAGACACTGGAGTTCTATTGCCAGGCTTCTTGCCAAGCCTGGCTTTGTCCCTCTCCCCTTCCACATCTAGTTTAAAGGTCTATTAATGAGCCCCACTAGATTCTTAGACAACATCCTTTTGCCCCTTGAGGACAAGTACAACCTATCCTTTGATAGCAAGCCTGGTGATGTGCTGGTCAACCCATGGACAAAGAAGTCAAAATTTTGCTCCTCACACCAGGTTCAAAGCCCGATATTTATTTCCTGGTTCTTATTTCTTCCCTCATCATTCCCTATGGTTGGAATGACAGAGGAGAACAATACCTGTGTCCCTGATCCCTTCAGCATTCGTCCCAAGGACCTGAAATCCTTTTTAATTGCCCTCAGCTTTCTTGGGTATATTTCATTACTGCCTACTTGAAAAATTAAAAGTGGATAATAGCCTGTGGGTTTGACCAGGTTTAGAAGCTTTCTAGTTTAGATCCTTAAGAGAGGCCCCAGCAGCAGATTTCCCTATGTAATGGGTCTGATCTACAGATTGGGCCTTCTGTTCTGTTCAGAAGGGAGTCTCCTATGACAATGACCCTTCTTTTCTTCTTAATAGTGGTAATTTTGATGGTTGGCTAAGGGTGTCCTAACCTAGGGGAGGTTTCTAGACTGTGAGACCCATCATCCTCACTGAGGTTTGGTTCCACTTGCAACACTTGATATCTATTGTGCAAGGGCACCTGGGAGGCTGAGGTTGACCCTGGGACAACACGCCTTCTGCACCGGGCAGGAACCTGCTGCCATTCCCCTCCTTCTCTTAAAAACCTCCCCTCAGCTGAACAAAGGGAGAACGGGGGGTTCTTAATCGTATTAGCCATGTCTGACCGTGGGGCCTGAAAGAGGGAGCAATACTCCACCAGTCAATCTCCCTCTCACACTCTGATGGTCCTCAGCCTGTTCACTTCCTCCTTGAGTTCTGCCACTGAGCAGAGCAGTTCCTCCACCCGAGCACAACCCCCACGCGTGGCCTGTATCGGTGTCAGCGGGGAACACGCCCTTCAGCCCAGCCTCTGGGTGGCAATGTGTACCCACTGGGGCTCTGTCTGGGAGGCTGCATCAGTCATGGCTGATACTGAGCTAGGAGCAGCCTCCATTTCCTGCCGTGTAGCCACCGTAGCCCTTGGGTCCTACTGGCAGATCTCGATGCCCTCTCTACTCCACCCCTGCCTGGCCTGCCTGCGCCTCCTGACTCGCCCCGCTTCGCTGGAGGCCGCTCCAAACATGGCCGCCGCCGCGCCTGATGGGCTGGGTGAGCTTCCCGCTCTTTGCCCCCGTTCTGGCTGGCTGCAGGGGGTGCCTTGATCTCGGGACACCCCGTCCCATCTGCACAGCAGGATCTCCCTGGGCTTACCTTGACTGGTGCTGTTGCAGCCGCTGCTCGTTTCAGCTGCTCGTTGGAGGCTCACCGGTGAGGTCAGCATGAATTCGACTCATTCATTCCTTCATTCCTGAAACATTTCTTCCCACTTCTTTTCACCCCAGGTTTGTGATGAAATCAAGGTCAAACTGAATTCCCTGAGGGATGTTCCAAACAGAATTGAGTGTCCCCTTATCTACCACCTAGATGTGGGGGCCATGTACCCCAACATCATTCTGACCAACAGGTTGCAGGTGGGTAACATCAACCTTGTCGCTCCTAATGTGTCTTTGGGATGGCCTTGGTTGTCCCTCTGTCCCTTAACAGCAAGGGCTGAACTTTCTGCTCAAGGCAGGGTGATCAGATAAGGCTGGGTGTGAAATTTGGCCAAGCTGCCATGGATGCCAGTTCTGCAAAGGTTGACCTACAACCTTAGCTAGCATTTTTTCAAAAAACAACCCACAGCTATTGTTTCTGCAGGTTTTATGTTCCCCAAAGTCTCTGTAAAGGAGAACTCACTGAGTACCATCTCTGATGTTTACACCTATGCTCTTCTGCCACCCACAAGTCATAGTTTGGAGAGTCCCCTCTAACATCTGTTTGTCTCTTGCCCCCAGCCCTCAGCCATGGTGGATGAGGCCACGTGTGCTGCCTGTGACTTCAACAAGCCAGGTGCTAACTGTCAGCGCCGGATGACGTGGCAGTGGAGAGGAGAGTTCAGTAAGTACAGTAAGGACCGTGCAGTCCAACCCACAGCGATGGAGATGAATTCCTGCTTCCCCTTTGGGAAGCTGACAGCTGTCCCCCTCCGCAGTGCCTGCCAGCCGCAGTGAGTATCACCGCATCCAGCAGCAGCTGGAGTCGGAGAAGTTCCCCCCGCTGTCCCCTGAGGGAGCGCCCCGTGCCTTCCATGAGCTGTCCCATGAAGAACAGGCCAAGTATGAGAAAAAGCGTCTGGCAGGTAAAAATAAAATAAGATTTCCCCAAAAATCTGCCTGTCCCCCATCCCTAGCAGAGCAGCCATCCCTGAGAAGCTCCCTCTGCTGCCTCCTGTGACTAGATTACTGCCGCAAGGCGTATAAGAAGATCCACGTCACCAAGGTGGAGGAACGAGTCACCACCATCTGCCAGCGAGAGAACTCCTTCTACGTGGACACGGTGCGAGCGTTCAGGGACCGCCGCTACGAGTTCAAGGGGCTGCACAAGGTACCGAGCTCCACTTCTGGCTTAACTTGTCTTGCTAAGGCTGGGCACCTCCCCACTCTCTCTGAAGGCCCAAGCCAAGATTGTTCTGTTCAGCCTTTGCATTTGAGAGGGATGTGGTGGAGCTCCTGCCAGCAGTGGCTGTTCACTGCCCAACCTCCAGTCACTGCTGCTGTGACACTTTCTGTCTCACAAACAGGGCTGCATCTCCAGTCTTCTCCAGGTTTACCAAACCTTTGGCTAGTCTGTGTTCTGATATATCTGACATGGCTGGGTCTGATCTGGGGCATTCTTCCTACATGGAGAAAAGAGACAAGCTGGGAAGTGAGGTGTAGACCTCAGGGGAAGGCAGGGCTGATTGATTCCAGGAGGATGTTCTCTTTCTACTCTTCACTGGGTGAAAAACTGGCTGGATGGCCAGGCCCAAAGAGTGGTGGTGAATGGAGTTAAATCCAGCTGGTGGCCAGTCACCAGGGATGCTCCTCAGGGCTCTGTGCTGGGGCTGGATCTCTTCAAGCTATTTATTGATGACCTGGATGAGGGGATTGCCTGCACCCTCAGTAAGTTTGCATTCAACACTAAGGCAGGAGTGTTGATCTGCTCGAGGGTAGGAAGGCTCTGCCAAGGGACCCGGGCATCCTGGATCGATGGTCAGTTGTACAGGGTTTAACAAGGCCAAGTGCCAGGTCCTGTCCTTGGGTCACAACCACCCGCTGGCAGTGCTACAGGCTTGGGGCAGAGTGGCTGGAGAGCTGCCCAGCTGAGAGGGACCTGGGGGTGAACATGAGCCAGTGGTGTGCCCAGGTGGCAGAGAACACCAACAGCATCCTGGCCTGCACCAGCCATGGTGTGGCCAGCAGGGCTAGGGAAGTGATCGTGGCCCTGGTGAGGCTGCCCCTCAGGTTTGGGCTCCTCACTACAAGAAGGACATTGAAGTGCTGGAGCATGTCCAGAGAAGGGCAACAAGGTTGGCGAGGGGACTGGAAGACAAATGTTATGAGGAGCATCTGAGGGAACTGGGACTGTTTAGTCTGGAGAAAAGGAAGTTGAGGGGAGACCTAATGCTCTCTACAACTGTCTGAAGAGGCGTTGTAGAGAGGTGGGGACTGACCTCTTCTCCATAGCAACAAGTGATAAGACAAGAGCAAATGGCCTCAAGTTGTGCCAGGGGAGGTTTAAATTGGATGTTAGGAAAAATTTCTTCCCAGAGAGGGTTGTTGGGCATTGGAAGGGGCTGCCCAGGGAGGTGGTGGAGTCTCCATCCTTGGAGGTATTTAGAAGATGGGGAGAAGCTGAGTACAGGGACATGGTTTAGTGATGGCTTGGGCAGGTTGGGCTGATGTTTGGACTGGATGATCTAAAGGGTCCCTTCCAACCAAGACAATTCTGTGATTCTCTGCTGGTGGAGGTTTGTGCTAGAGACACACTACTCCTGGAGTGCTGATGGTGATGATGAAGCCTTGGGACTCTACCTCTGGTGGAGTTAATTAACGAGCCATTTCCTGTATGGTTACTCCTGGCTCTCTCTTCTGCCTCGAATCTTGGAGCTGGTCAAGAGGCTCTTCTGCCCAAGCATTTCTGTTGTTTTGCCAGACATTGACTGCTGCAGACAACATGCTTGGTTTTGCCCTTGCACATGCAGTGCTGCACAGCTGACGCAGGTGGGCAACACTGCCTGCGCCGGTGGGATTCTGATCGTCACCATCAGAGTTGCAGTTGGTGCTGAAGGTCCTTCCTACTGTGTGACAAAGTCCTCTGCTACAAAAGAAAAAAAAACCTTATGCTGCTGAGCTTTGGCAAAGATACTGCTCTAGAGCTGTAATGATATGCTGGGACTGAGGAGGAACCAGTTGGATACCACCAGTGGTGATGTGTGGGATCATAGGATGATGACTCCTCCCATGGCTTGCAGGTGTGGAAGAAGAAACTGTCTGCAGCAGTGGAGACAGGAGATGCCTCTGAAGTGAAGCGCTGCAAGAACATGGAAATCCTGTATGACTCCCTGCAGCTGGCCCACAAGTGCATTCTCAACTCCTTCTACGGCTACGTGATGCGGAAAGGGTGAGTCTCCCTGCTGGGCAGCACTGGGGTCCTCTAGAGATTGGATTGTTCTGGGCAGGCTGTCACTTGTTTCACCTCCTTCTGAAGAACCAGGATGAAGGTGGGTACTGCCTGTAGCACTCCCCTCTTGCTTGTACTAATGACTTCTTGTTCTGGAGACTCCAGCCAGACATGAAGTGTTGGGCATAAGTGACAGGAATCTTGTATGTGGGTTTCCAGCTGTTCTGAAGCATAGTAACTAGGGCAAGGAGAACAATCTCCAGATTGTTCTTCCTCCTCTGGAGGTCCTCCTGCCCTTTCCAGAGCTGGATTTGGGAGAGGGTGCTTCATGCTCTTCACTTTGAGTGCTGTGCTCACAGAGCTCGCTGGTACTCCATGGAGATGGCTGGCATCGTCTGCTTCACGGGCGCGAACATCATCACCCAGGCCAGGGAGCTGATCGAGCAGATTGGGTGAGTGTGTGCAGAGCTGGGCAAGAGAGCTCTGTCTACATCTGGGACAGATGTGAGAGCACATTAAACACCCACGTTTCCAGTAGTTCATGGTGAAGGTTTGGGTGTGTGACGCTGCTGTTGGTTACACTGCTGTACTGGGAGGGTTTGCTTTGCTGAAGGGGTTGGAGAGCGGATGCAGCTGGCTTCCTCTGCCTCCGTGGGGGACACAGAGCTGAGCCTTGCCTGACATCTGCTCTCCCCCTGACAGTGACCTACCTTCCTTCTTTCCTTCCTTAGGAGACCTCTGGAACTGGATACCGATGGGATTTGGTGTGTCCTCCCCAACAGCTTCCCGGAGAACTTTGTCATCAAGTCAACCAATGCCAAGAAGCCAAAGGTGACAATCTCCTACCCAGGTGCCATGCTGAACATCCTGGTGAAGGTGAGTTGTGCACACATCCAGGCCCTCCCTGCAGAAATGGAGGTGGACCTCTGACAAGGGAGGAGGACCTCTCTTCATCTCCACTCCTGATATAGTGCATGGGACACTGGGGCTGATGGCCCCATTTGCTGGACAGCTGGTCTCTGCCCTGGAGAGCATCTGAGTGGAGAGAGAGGCTCTGATATCCATGTGGCAGAGAGGGTGGTATGTGAGGCCAGCGTTGGTGTGCCCTCACCAGCAGGCTGGGGGTCCAGACTAGCACAATGTCCAATCCCATTCTCTGCTTGCTCCAGCCTCTATTAAAATGAAAGAATATAATTTTAGGGTCCAAAGCATTTTTCTTCCCAACAGGCAGGGCAGGTGTTTTGATTTTTGAGCCCTAAATTGTGCTGTAGCTTTGAGAGGGGTGCTTAGTGACCCCTTTGGGCAGGGGGTGCCCAAGGGGCATTTCCTGGTGTAACCAGCCCAGCTGTTCTCCCATGGCTGTGCCTGTAGGAAGGCTTCACAAATGATCAGTACCAGGAACTGCAGGACCCAGCCTCTCTCACCTATGTCACACGCTCGGAGAACAGCATCTTTTTTGAAGTGGATGGACCATACCTGGCCATGATCCTCCCAGCTTCCAAGGAGGAGGGCAAGAAGCTGAAGAAAAGGTGAGGCTTCAGAGCATGAAATATTTCCACTTCCCCTGGGTCTCTTTCCCCTAGTGCATGTTGGTCCTTACCCTTGGAGCTGGCAGCATGCTTGATTTGCTTGCTTGAAATAACAAGTTCCCTTAGACCAGGTCACCCCTGAGTCCAGCTGTGCACTTCTCTCCAGTGCTGCACTGTGGCAGCAAACTTTATGCCAGCAGTATGAACAGGATTTTTCCAACTTGGTGACCAGGGAGGTCACATTCTCCTTGGTTGGCTCCAAGGTGGGCACAAGAACTCCTGACTTCCCTTCTGAGGACCTCTAATACATCTATTCCACTTAATCTTATTCAGAGCCTTGGGACAGGCTGCCCAGGGGGTGTGGAGTCTCCTTCTCTGGAGAGATTCCAGCCCCATCTGGACACCGCCCTGTGTGCCCTGTCCTAGGGACCCTGCTTTGGCAGGGGGTTGGACCCCATGGGCTCTGGAGCTCCCTTCCAACCTCTACAATTCTGTGATTCAACCTACTAGTTCCTGCCTTCCCATGTCTCAGGAGTTCACAGACCTTCAGTAATGATTCTCCTAGATGTTTCCCTTTTGTTCTCCATCTGGGAGAAGGAACAGGTCCTGCCGTTATTGCCACATCATGGGATGGTTGTACTTAAACTTCACTGACTTCTCTGCAGCCTCTGAAATAGGAATGTGAGCTACAGCAGCAGCAGCCACTAGCTTGAGGGATGCTCACAGCCCTGGGTCTGGCTCTGAGCAATATTGTCCTTCAGTACCCTCTGTCCTTGCAGCACTTGGTGCTCCCTGTCCTGTGGGATGAGGTTCAGCATCTTCTGTGAGGGCCATTCTGCAAGCAGCAAGTCTCTGCTGCAGGAGTCAAGGTGATGCCAAGTGCTGGCTGAGCTCTGCTCACGGGACTGTTATCTCAGGGCCTCTTGGTTTCTTGGAGTTCAGGGACGTTGGCAGCTGTGTTTGTTTCTTGGGAGCTCCCCAACCAAACCAGCCTGGAGGTGGCTGGCAGGCACCATCATTTGTGGAGCAGAAGAAGGCTGCATCCACATGGATGTGGTCAGGCAGGAGAAGGGCTGACTCAGTGATGGAGGTTTGAGTATCTCCTCTCAGCTGATGTTCCCATGTAGTTTTTCTGCAGACGTACAGGTAATGGGCAGGGCTGGGAAATGCAAGAGAAAAGGAGAGGGGGTGTTCCTGGAGTCGTGTCATGGCTAGACAAGCTTTCCTCTGAACTCCTGTGCCAGCTGACAGTTTCCTCCTCTCCAAACCTTTTTGATGTCTTCCTCCATTCCTCTGCACTCTCACCACCCACCACATGCAGTGACGATTTTCTCCCGGTCAGTGTGGGTGAGCTGGGGCAGGAGCTGACGTGCTGTTGCAGCCAGGTTGAAACGGTTGCTAGAGCAGGTGTAGGTATGTCAGGACTGTCCCTGTGCCAAGCACCGTGGCTCTGTCAAACCTATGGGGAGAGCTGCCCTGGCAGGAGGGACACCAGCGGGGTCCTGGAGGATGTGCAGGCCAGGTTTTGTCCACTGTGGTGGTTTGACCCTGGCTGGAGGCCAGATGCCCACCCAAGCCGCTCTATCGCTCCCCTTCTCAGCTGGACAGGGGAGAAAATCTCTCCTGAGAGGCTGAGGAGTGGAGATAAGGCCAGGGAGAGATCATCCTGCAATCAGGGTCACGGGCAGAACAGACTCAACAGGGAATAAAATAATTTATTACCCAGTGAAGCCAGAATAGAATAACGAGAAATAAAACCAAACCTTCGGACACCTCTCCCCACCCCTCCCTTCTTCCTGGGCTCAACTTTGTTCATGATTTCCCTCCCTCCCTCCCTCCCTCCCTCCCTCCCTCCCTCCCTCCCTCCCTCCCTCCCTCCCGTGGCACAGTGGGGATCCGGGAATGGGGGTTGGGGTCAGTTCATCACACATTGTCTCTGCCGCTCCTTCCTCCTCAGGGGAGGACTCCTCAGCCCCTTCCCCTGCTGCACCCTGGGGTCCCACCCAGGGCAGACAGTCCTCCAGGAACTTCTCCAGCCTGAGTCCTTGCCCACGGGGCTTCAGCTCTTCCCCAGCTGCCCCAGCCTGGGTCACTGCTATGGGGGCAGGCATCAATCACAGAATGTCTTTCAGGCCCAGCCTGCTCCAGCCTGGTCCCCCACGGGGTCACAAGCCCCCCAGCAAAGCTGCTCTGGGCTGGGTCTCTCTCTCTCTCCTCTCTGTGTCTCTGTCTCTCTCCAGGGGCTGCAAGTGCTGGCAGGGGTTTGCTCCAACACGGGTCACAGCATCTCCTGTCTGTCTGCCCCTGCTCCAGCGTGGGGCCTCTCCACGGGCTGCAGGCAGGATCTCTGTGCCCCATCATTTTCTGTGGGGGGACAACCTGATTCACCATGGTCTCCTCCACGGGCTGCAGGGGAATCTCTCTCTCCAGCACTTGGAGTGCCTCCTCCCCACCATTTCCACTGGCCTTGGTGTC
Organism: Hypotaenidia okinawae; assembly: GCA_027925045.1. Classification (NCBI taxonomy): domain Eukaryota; kingdom Metazoa; phylum Chordata; class Aves; order Gruiformes; family Rallidae; genus Hypotaenidia; species Hypotaenidia okinawae. Next base: position 12,666,298 of record BSDF01000017.1, read on the forward strand.
TGCAGTTTTACATGTTCTCACTCCCTTCTCTGGGGGCATAAAGCAGGTGCTTGCAGTTTGGGTTGGGATTTCTTTCCCCTCTTAAATACAGTAGCACAGAGGTGCTGTGACCATCGCTGATGGGCTCGACCTTGGTCAGTGGCAGGTCCATCCTTGAGCTGGCTGGTATTTACTCTGTTGGGCCTAGGGGAAGCTTCTAGCAGCTTCTTACAGAAGCCACCCTTGCAGCCCCGCCCCTCCCCAAAAAGACCTTGCCACACGAACCCACAACACCCATGCCATGCCTCCCAGGTACGCAGTATTCAACGAGGATGGGTCCCTGGCCGAGCTGAAGGGGTTTGAGGTGAAGCGCCGGGGAGAGCTACAGCTGGTCAAGATATTCCAGTCGTCTGTATTTGAAGCCTTCCTGAAGGGCAGCACCCTGGAGGAGGTCTACGCTTCTGTGGCCAAGGTGGCCGATTACTGGCTGGATGTGCTCTATAGCAAGGTGAGCACAGCTCAGTATGGCTGGGCTCCTGAGCTGGAGCTGGAGAAGTGTCAGAGCTGTTCGGGCACTGTGGGGAGGGTGCAATTCCCAGGCTCCCCACAAAGAGCCACACCAACCAGGGGTAGGCACTCCCTGTACCTGACAGCAGGAGGGTTGGATCATTAGGTTCAAGCCAACTTTGGGGTTTTTCCCCTCCCTTTCAGGCTGCCAACATGCCTGATTCCGAGCTGTTTGACCTGATCTCGGAGAACCGGTCCATGTCACGCAAGCTGGAGGACTACGGGGAGCAGAAGTCCACTTCCATCAGCACGGCCAAGCGCCTGGCAGAGTTCCTGGGGGACCAGATGGTGAAGGATGCAGGGCTGAGCTGCCGGTTCATCATTTCCAAGAAGCCAGAAGGGTCTCCAGTCACTGAGAGGTAACCCCTTCTTGAGGGCCAGGGCTCTTGACAGCATGGGGGCAGCCAGGAGGGGAAGGACAGAAGAGCAGGAGGTCAGCGAGCTGGTGTGGTGTGGCCAAGTGATCCCTCTCTGTGGTCTCAGACCATGAGCAAGACTAGCAGTGGGCAACACTGTACAACCACTGCACAGTGACCTCATGGGGTGGTGAGGAGAAGCCTTGGACAGTCTTTGTAGGTTGAAAGGGGACAGTGTGCAGCCAGGACCTTACTCTGGGTGGGCAGTAAGTGCTTCCCTGCCTTCCCCAGGGCCATCCCACTCGCAATCTTCCAAGCAGAGCCCAGTGTGCGCAAACACTACCTCCGAAAGTGGCTGAAGAGCCCCTCTCTGCAGGACTTCAACATCCGTGGGGTGAGTGGGGCATCCCTCCCGATGGCCCGGGCACAAAGGAGGCACAACCTCAACAGCAGCCGCTTGCAGTCACAAAGCGGGGTGCTGGGGTCCTGGGGACATGGTTGATCCTGTGACTGGTGGCCTCCTGCTCATCTTCTTTTGCTACCTGCTGCTCTGCCCTCCTGACAGATCCTGGACTGGGACTACTACATTGAGAGACTGGGCAGCACCATCCAGAAAATCATCACCATTCCCGCAGCCCTGCAGCAGGTACATTGGGGCAGTGAGGGGACGAGGAGGGGGCTTTTGTCAGGGAGCTCCGTGTCATTTGGAGATGCTCTCCAGGTAAAGAACCCAGTGCCACGAGTCCGGCACCCAGACTGGCTCCACAAGAAACTCCTAGAGAAGAACGATGTCTACAAACAGAAAAAAATTAATGAGCTCTTCACTTCTGAAGGCAAGAGACAGGTAAAGAGGGTGAGGGAAAGGTGCTGGCTGTGCTGGTGGGGCTGTTCTCTTGCAACCCACCTCATCCTGCTGTCCTTGCTCCCTCAGGTGCTCACCAAACAGCCCCCAGAGGGGACTCCTGGCTCACAGATTGGTGATATAGAGGACTTTGGGACTGCCAAGACCCTTCAGCCTCCACTTCCAATCGCAAATAAGCGGAGGCGAGTCCCTGCAGCAGAGGAGAGCCAACAGATGTCCCAGTACCTGGAGCTGTCCCAGTCCTGGAGAGAGATCCTGGGTCCACCTCCACCCCTGGGCACCACCAAGGTAGGAGCAAGCTGTGGGTCTCCCAAAACCCTCTGCATGCCCATGGCTCAGAGCTACAAGGAGAAATATAACCAGGAGATGGAGAAATACAACAACTAATGGGGAAAAGAGGGGCGGTGGTAGCTTCACGACTGGGGCCAGAATGTGCTGTGGAGCTGGGGAATGGGGGGCTCAACTGTACGGCACAGTTTTGGGGGCTGGGAAGCTTGTGCTGGTTCCTGGCTCAGCATGTGTGCCCTTGCTCCACACAGGAAGAGCGGCTGGTCTGGCTGCGCTACCACCAGAAGAAGTGGGAGCTGCAGGCTCGGCAGCGCCGGGAGCGGCAGAAGAGGCGGCGCCTGGACGATGGCGGGGTGGCGGCAGGCGGAGGAGTGGTGCGCGATGCCCTCTCCAGAGGGCTGAGCAGCTACCTGCGCAGGACAGCACGCAGCATCCTCGACCTGCCCTGGCAGATCGTGCAGGTACCTGGGAGGGGACCTGCCCCAGAGGCAGCCTGGTGCCAGCGCCTTGCCTTTACACTCTGTGGTCAGATGTGGAGTGCAGGGGTCACTGCCAACACCAGTGCTGCCCCGGTGTTAACCCTGGGGATAGAGGTGGGGCTGCAAAGCCTCAAGCTCATGCATGTCTGTATGGAAACAGGAACCCAGCAGTCATTCTTGGTGGTGCATCTGTGGCAGGTGTGGGGCAGCTCTGGTTCAGCCAGTGGGCAGCCCTGAGCTGCAGTCACAGAACGCCAAAACCACCAGCCGAGGCTGGGGGCAGGTCTGAGGTCCAGCTGGTCCAGCCCCTGGCTGAAGCAGGGCCTCCCTGAGCCAGTCCCCTGGTATGGGCTCAGGTATGACCACGGTGAGAGTGTCCACAACTTCCCCGGGAAACCTGTGCCAGGGCTCACAGTGGAAACTTGTTTCCTGGTGTACCCACTGCCTCTGGCCCTGACACTGGGCACCACTGGGAAGAGTTGGGCTCCGTCCTCTCTGTGCTTCCCTTCACGTATTTATATACACTGATGAGATGCCCTCGAGCTTCCTCTGCTCCAGACCAGACAATCCCAGCTCTCCCAGCCTGTCCTCACATAAAAAATGCTCCAGCCCTTTCTTTGTCCGTCTGGCCCTTTGTTGGACTCTGTCCAGCATGGTCATGTCTCTTCTGTACTGGGGAGCCCAGCACTGGGCACGGTGTACCTGTGGTGGACACAGGCTTCCAGCAATGCCTGAAAACAACTGGCATACAAATGCAGAGGTGGGATGGTGCCATCCAGGCACCTTCACAAATCCTTGTCAGGGGAGGCCATCTGCTCCCTGCCTCATGCCACCCACTTCACCTTCCAGAAAGGCCTTGGGGGTGGCAGGCAGCACTCGTGCAACCCCAAGCTTGAGATGAACCCCAGGGTGACTGGGCTGACATCAAGGGTCACCTTGCGTTGGTTGGCCGGCCTCAGCCAGAGGGTCTTCTCCATGGTGCCTTGGGATGGTAGCAGGACATGGGGGCTCCAGCGCTGAGCAGTGATTCTTTAAGCCCCCAGCTCACTTTGGGGCCACCAACCAGCTCTGTAGACCCACAGAGTTCTCCACAGCTCAGACGTAAGCGCTGAGAGTGCGTTGCATCTCTTGCTGATGCTGGTACCCCTGTGTCCTGCAGATTGCTGAGACCAGCCAGCCCGGGCTCTTCAGGCTGTGGGCAGTGATTGGGAGTGACCTGCACTGCATCAAACTGAGTGTCCCTCGGATCTTCTACGTCAACCAGCACGTCCCGAAGCCAGAGGAGGGAGCAGCCTACCGCAGGGTGAGGACCTGCCCCTTCTGGAAAGGGAAACAGCTACATGCATTGAGATAAGGTGCTTCATCGCTGCTGTGAGCAGATACTGCAAGCATCTGCCTTGTAGGGCCTTGATCTCCCACTCCACGGATATAACTCATCCAGTCCCTGGTCCCTCCCTGATCCCAGCCTGCCCAGAAAGCAGGTTTTTAGGATGATTTGTAATGTGTGTGGACATAAGCCACTGATTTCCTCAGGAGAGAGGAGTGCTGGGAGCTGGGCTGGTTCAGACCCCAGCTCCTGGCAGCCCTCAGAAGCCCCCCAGTTCCTGGCAGCAAGGTGTGATGTGCATGCTCAGTGTGTCCCTTGCCTTGGCAGGTGAACAGGATCCTGCCCCGCTCAAACCTCGTCTACAACCTGTACGAATACTCTGTCCCTGAAGACATGTACCAAGAGCACATCAACGAAATCAATGCAGACCTCTCTGCTCCGGACATCGAGGGGGTGTATGAGACACAGGTAACTCATCCCTGGGCCTGTTCTGAAGGACTGATGAGTGGCAGCTCGTCCATCCAGTGCCAGTAGCGTAGGAGAACACCTGGCACTTCAGAAGCCAACACCACCACGAGACACCAAAACGGGAAGGTGCCACACAGAGTACACTTGCACAGGCAGAGAACTGAGCATCAGCAGGCAGTGAGGGAACAGGGGGTTGGTATGTTGGGAGTTAGGAGAAAGGCACCACAGAGGTAGGATGGGTGATCTTCCTTTAAACAGGCCCAGAACCAGGCTGCTGGTGTCTGGACCAGGAAAGATAAAGAGTATCTAAAGATGGGAGGAATACCCAGCATGTGTGAAGTCACAGAATCACAGAATGTCTTAGGTTGGAAGGGACCTTTAAAGGCCATCCAGTCCAACCCCCTGCAGTGAGCAGGGACACCTTTAACTAGAGCAGGTTGCTCAGAGCTTCAAGCCTGACCTTGAATGTCTCCAGGGATGAGGCATCCACCACCTCTCTAGGCAGCTTGTTCCAGGGTCTCACCACCTCAGAGGGAAGAATGTCTTCCTAAGGTCTCATTTAAACCTGCCCTGCTGTAGTTTATGACCATTGCCCCTTGACCTATCACTCCCTGCTCTTAATCTGCAAGGGAGGTTGTTCAGGGGCTTGTGGGGGTTTTGTCCTCAGAGATATGGAGAACCTGTCTGGACACATTCCTGGTCAAGAAAAGAGCTGTCTTAGTCTTTAAACACTGGCAGTGCGATTCTGAGAGCCATCTCCAGAAGCCATAGCAGGACACACCAAGGAATGACGAGGTGGAGGAGAGGGAGGGAACTGCTTCCCTGCAGGGATGAGACTAAGGGACATGGGACTGCCTCAGCTTGCTAGAGAGATCTGAAGTTGGGATGTACTAGGGGCCTCTAAGATCCAAACTGGTGTGAGGGAAGTGTGACTAGGCAAGGACTGTTTATTGTTTCTCACTGTTCTGAGACTGAGTCCCCCAGCCAGTCATTCAGGAGGAGCCCTCTGCAGCAGTGGGGTCAGTGAAACAGGATGAATCAGTGGTGGATCCTGATGGTGGAATCTGGGGCTGTATAGGAGCATGTGTGAATTAATCATTAAGATACCTGTGCCATGTCTCTAGCACCAGTAAGGGTGATAGTACCAAACTCATGATGGAAGCACCTCAGGTACATTCTACCCGGAAGGAGTGGCTGACTGAGCTGCCTGCCATCCAGCAGGTTCTGGACAGGCTGGAGACTTGGGCAATGAGGAACCAAATGAAGTTCAACAAGGGCAGGTGCAGGGTCCTGCACCCAGCGAAGAACAACCCCATGCCCAAGTACAGGTTAGGGATGACCTGCTGGGAAGCAGCTCTGTGGAAAAAGACCTGGGAGTCCTGGTGAACCACAGGCTGACCATCATGTGATGTGCCCTTGGGCCAAGAAAGCCAACAGCATCCTGGGGTGTATCAAGAGAACTGTGGGCAGCAGGTCAGGAAAGTTCTCCTGCCCCTCTGCTCAGCCCTGGTGAGGCCTCATCGGGAATGTTGTGTGTGGTGCTGGGCTCCCCAGGTCAGGAAGGACAGGGAGCTCCTGGAGAGGGGACAAAAAAGGGCTACAAAGATGATTAAGGGACTAGAACATCTCTCTTATGAAGAGAGGCTGAGGAACTTGGGACTTTTTAGCCTAGAGAAGACTGAGGGGGGATCTTATCAATGCTGATAAATCCTTGAGGGGTGGGGGCAGGAGGAGGGGTCAGTCTGTGTTCAGGGGTGCCCAGGGACAGGACAAGAGGCGATGGGCACAAACTGGAATAGAGGAAGCTCCACCTAAACATGAGGAGGAACTTCATTGCTGGGTGGGTGGCAGAGCCCAGGGCCAGGCTGTCCAGAGAGGTTGGGGAGTCTCCAAGTCTGGTGACATTCAAACCCCTCCTGGACACTGTCCTGTGCAGCCTGCTTGAGGTGATCCTGCTCTGGCAGGGGTTGGGCTGAATGATCTCCAGAGGTCCCTGCCAACCCAATTGTTCTGTGATTCTGTTTTTAAGCTGGGTTACTCTGGGTCTGAGGCCTCCAAGAAGAGCTCAGTCACTCAGCATTGTTGCAGCACATCTCTCCCATCATTACAGGTGCCACTGCTCTTCCGTGCCCTGATCCACCTGGGCTGCATGTGCATGGTCAGCAGGCAGCTTGTCAGGCACCTGTCAGGGCGAGAGGCTGAAACCTTTGACATCAAACACCTGGAGATGCGCTCGCTGGCCCAGTTCACTTACCTGGAACCCGGTGAGGCACCTGGGGAGAGGGGCTGATGGGTCACTCAGGACCTGGCGCCCGTGGATGCTGCTGATGCCTTGTGCTCTGTGTTCCTAGGAAGTATTCGCCACATCTACCTCTACCACAGTTCCCAGGGCAGCAAGGCACTCTTGGGCCTCTTCATCCCCTCACAGCGCAAAGCTGCCGTCTTTGTGATTGACAAGGTAAGGTGGGGCTTTGGAGGCTGGGGGACTGGGGGTACTGGTGGGTGAAAAGCTGGATTCCCACTGGCAATGGGCTCTGGCAGCCCAGAAAGCCAACCATGTCCTGGGCTGCATCCCCAGCAGTGGGATCAGCAGGTCTGGAGAGGGGATTCTGCCCCTCTGCTCTGCTCTGGGGAGACCCCTCTGCAGTGCTGTGTCCAGCTCGAGGGTCCCCAGGGTGAGAAGGACGTGGAGCTGTTAGACTGAGTCCAGAGCAGCCACGAAGATGATCCGAGGCCTGGAGCACCTCTGCTCTGGGGACAGGCTGGGAGAGCTGGGCTGGTTCAGCCTGGAGAAGAGAAGGCTGCTTCTGAGGAGACCTTATTGCAGTCTTTTAATACTCGAAGAGGGCTCGTAGGAAAGATGCAGAGAGACTTTTTGTCCTGATTTGTAGTGACAGGACAAGGGGTAATGGCTTTTAACTGAAAGAGATGAGATTCAGACTAGATACAAGGAAGAAACGTTTTACCATGAGGATGGTGAAACACTGACACAGGCCCCATCCCTGGAAACATTCCAGGGCAGGCTGGATGAGACTCTGAGGAACCTGATCTGGCTGGAGATGTCCCAGCTTATTGCCAGGGTTGGACTAGATGACCTTGAAAGGTCCCTTCCAACCCAAACCATCCTGTGATTCTATGATGGGGTTGGGCAGCCCATCGCACATCCCTGCCACGTTTTGGCAGGGACTGGTGGAAGGCATCTTGTGATGTGTGGTGGGGAGAACCACCTCCCGCTGGGACCGCACACTCGGGGTCCCTCTTCCCCCCACCTTAGACCTGGTGTCCCTTGGGTGCAGGTACGCAGCAACCAGATGCCCAATCTCACCACCCTCTTCTCGGCTGAGCGCAGCGTGCTGCTGGACAAGGCAGGCGAAGAGCTGCTGCCCCCAGACAAGCACACCTTTGAAGTGCGCGCTGAGACCGACCCCAAGGCTGTCTACAGAGCTGTCCAGCGGCTGCTGCTGGGCTACAAGGTGAGGTGAAGGGGTGAGGAGTGTCCTGGCAGGACCAGATACATGGCATGTGGGGAGGATGCTGTGGGAGGCACTGTCACGCTGTTTTCCACAGCACCTGCATGTGGTTGCTGGCCAAGGGTCAAGGGTAGAAGTGGGTGTTGCTCTAGGGCTCTGTTTCACTTGAGGTGGCTTGTCTTAGGCTGTGCCAGCAGCAGGGCCACCTCGGCATCTGTCCCCATCCCTGCGTTCAGCTGGAGAGCTGAGTGCTTCAGGAGTGCTGGGCTGTGCTCTCCCCACCACTGGGACCTGCCACGGGGATGGGGCGTCCGGTTTCCTCCTGAGGAGAGCTGGACCAGGACACGTCCTCTTCCCCTTCCTGCAGGACGAGCGCCGAGGCCCCACGCTGGTCGCTGTGCAGTCTAACTGGGACCTGAAGCGGCTGGCGAGTGGGATCCCCATCATTGAGGAGTTCCCCTTGGTTCCCATCCGGCTGGTAGATGACATCAGCTACTCGGTCCTGGACTGGCAGCGCCACGCCGCCCGCCGTATGATCCGACACTACCTCAACCTGGACACCTGCCTCTCCCAGGCTTTCGAGATGAGCAGGTGCCCAGGGCAGCCACATCCTCCTGCGGCCACCGTGCCCTTGGTGGGACCACGGGAGGCTGCCTCGTTCCTGGGGACAGGCAAGGGTCCTCATCTTCTCTGCAGCTGTGCTCACCCCACTGCATGTCCACCTCTCTGTGCCCCAGGTACTACCACATCCCCATCGGGAACCTGCCTGATGACATCTCCACCTTCGGCTCCGACCTCTTCTTCTCGCGCCACCTCTGTCGTCACAACCACTTGCTGTGGCTCTCGCCCACGGCCCGCCCAGACCTGGGGGGAAGGAGGCTGATGACAACCGTCTGGTCATGGAGTTCGATGAGAGAGCTTCTGTGGAGATAAACAACCCTGGCTGCTACTCCACAGGTGAGGAGGGAGTGGGGTGGTGGTGTTGAGCAGATCCTGCTCTGTTCTTCTGAGCTCCTCTGCAGCTTCCAGAAGAGAACAGTGGTCCCCTCAGGGTTAGTAGGTCTGCGTCTTGTTGGATCAAGTACTGATCAAGACAACCATGCCTGTGATACTTGGTGCAGCAACACCTATAGATCACCCTTGAAACTGCAAAAATCTCTTCTGGCAGAGGGGCAGGGCGGGTGTCCCTGTCGGTCTTTGGCCCTGCCCTCCTGCTGAGAGGTTGTGTTTGCTGTTAGTGTGTCTGGAGCTGGATATTCAGAGCCTGGCTGTAAACACGGTGTTGCAGTCCCACCACATAAATGACATGGAAGGAGGCTCCAGCATGAGCATCAGCTTTGACGTGATTCAGCAGGCATCCCTGGAAGACATGGTGACAGGGAACCAAGCTGCCAACATCCCAGCCAGCTACGATGAAACCGCCCTCTGCTCCAACACTTTCAGGTACAGCTCTGGGAGCCAGCAGGATGTGGAACACGTGGTCTTCATCCTGGCAGGTCTCCTCAGGGCTCCTGCCTTTCATTCCCTCCCAGCTTTAGCCTTTCCCAGACTTGTGCCTGCAGTGGAGCTTGTGAGGTGCTCTAAATTCAAGTCTCCAGGGCAGGACAGGCACCTTCTCCACAAGACTTATAGAGATCCAGGGCTCAGAACTAACAGCCTGGCAGCTCAGCCAGCAGATGTATGGGGATGTTAGTGAAGACTTTGCTTTGTCCTGTTTCTCCTTTCTTCATGCTCCCTTGGGTTACAGAGGCACATACTTACCCTGAGGCTCACGTGCTGAGGGCTCCCATGTCTCTGCTGTGGCAGAGCCCTCTGGAATGGGGGAAGGGGTCACCTGTGGCTTGTGGAGTGATGCTGATCTTTGCTCCCCGGCAGGATCCTGAAGAGCATGGTGGTGAGCTGGGTGAAGGAGATCACACAGTACCACAATGTCTATGCAGACAACCAGGTCATTCACTTCTACCGCTGGCTCCGCTCTCCTTCCTCCCTGCTCTACGACCCAGCACTGCACCGCACCCTCCACAACATGATGAAGAAGCTTTTCCTGCAGTAAGTGAGGCATGGAGTGTGCCAGGGTGGTGGACAGGGAGGGGACAGGCATGGCGTTAGTGACTAGGGTGCTGTCGGCACCTGGTCATTCCTCTCTGCTGCAGCCTCTGGAGAGGCAGGCGGCAGGTTGGGCCTCCCGCACTGTTCGGGTGGGTTCCTTCGTGCAGCCAACACGCTTGTCTCCTGACTGTGCTGGATGTGCTCTGTGGGCTGCATCTCCATGGCTTTGCCTTGCTGCCGACTGACCGGCACTCCTGTGCCCTCCTGCAGGCTGGTGGCCGAGTTCAGGCGCTTGGGCTCCTCCGTGGTTTACGCCAACTTCAACCGCATCATTCTGTGCACCAAGAAGCGGCGCATCGAGGACGCCCTCAGCTACATGGAGTACATCATTAACAGGTGGGCTGCGCCTGCCCAGCCAGGCCTGGACATGAGGCTCGTGGAGGATGAAGGTAGATGCTGGGTTTTTCCCTCCTGAGAGGCCTCAGCACTGGATTTTTTTATTTTTTTTTTTAATTTTTTGCCCAAAGTTCCTGCAGGAACAAAGCTGCCCGGTTCTCTCACTGTGGGGCTTGGAGTAGGGATCAGTATTTTAGCCGTCCTCTATAGATAATAGTTCAAGAATGCTCATAGGATTCAATCCAGAAGAGACCTTCAGGAGAACCTGGGGTGCCCAGCACCTCATTCCCTGGCTGGCTTTCAGCATCCCAGCCATGCTACGGGTACCTTGACACAGGCATAGGGAGCCAGGACTCCCCAGACATTGCTTCCCCTGGGGTCCCGACAGGTAGTTGGATGGGAGAGGGAAACCCCTCTCCCTGCCAGCACCACCTCCTCCCCACAGTGCCCCATGGAGGAGGCTCTGAGCTAGGGATGGTGCCGGCGCTGTGGGTGACTGCAGTCTCTTCCCTCCAGCATCCACTCCAAGGAGATCTTCCACTCTCTGACCATCTCCTTCTCCCGCTGCTGGGAGTTCCTGCTCTGGATGGATCCAGCAAATTATGGAGGCATCAAGGGAAGAGTGGATTCTCGCATCCACTACGAGGAGGTAAGCAACGGGAAGCGCTTGATGCCACAGGAACAGGATGCTGGGGGCTGGGTTGAGCAGGGAGGCGTTGGCTGGGCACAAGGAACCACTGTGATATCACTGGCTCCTCCAGAAGGACACCAGCAGGAAGCGAGTGTTGGAGGATGAGGACAGCGAGGAAGAGGAGGATGTGGAGGTGGCGGGGGAGGAAGAGGAGGAGGAAGGGGAGCCAAACGTGGAGGACCTGCTGGAGAACAGCTGGAACATTGCGCAGTTCCTGCCCCAGGCTGCTTCCTGCCAGAGCTACTTCCTGATGATTGTGTCGGGTGAGCTGTCCCAGGGAGGGGACAAGGTTGGTTGTGCCTCCCCAGAGCCAGAGTGACCCTGTGGTGGAGTGGTCACTGGTGTAGGCCAGAGCTTGTTCCCTGCCCGTGTCGATGATTACAGTTGGACTCCTTGAGCTTCAAGTTCTTTTCCAACCTGGTCGTTTTGTGATTCCCCAGCCTACATCGTGGCTGTGTACCACAGCATGAAGGAGGAGCTACGGCGCAACGCCCCTGGGACCACCCCTGTCAAGAGGAAGAGCATCAGCCAGGTGTCCCAGGAGGTGCTGGGGGAGACGGGGGCCATGCCCGGTGAGTGCTGAGCCCCAGGGCAGCCCTGGGGAAGCAGGAGAGCCACCCACCTTGCTACCCCATGTGCCACTGCATGGTTCAAATGCTCTCTGCTCCATCTCTAGGCATGATCACCTTCTCACAGGATTACGTGGCCAATGAGCTGACCCAGAGCTTCTTCACCATCACCCAGAAGATCCAGAAGAAGATGGCTGGTTCTCGTAATGCCACTGAGCCTTCAGATATGTTCCCGGTGCTGCCTGGCTCCTACTTGCCACTCAACAATCCAGCTCTGGAGTTTGTCAAATACGTTTGCAAGGTCAGCAGCGTGGGCCAGGCCCCTTTCCTGAAGGTTTGTGGCCAGGGCTTAAGTTCTGGTCCTTGTCCCTGGCACAAATTTGCTGCAGCTCCGAGAGTGATGTAGGACCACCTGGCCTTGCCCCGTATCCATACAAGGTTGTGAGGATATGAGCTGTCCTGGTGAGGATGCTCTCTTCTCTCTGGTGGTGGGCTCACCTGGCTCTCTCTCTTGCAGGTCCTCTCCCTGGATGCCAACATAACCAACCAGGTGAACAAACTGCGCCGGGACCTGCTGCGCCTCATCGAGGTGGGCGAGTTCTCCGAAGCAGCCCAGTTCCGGGACCCTTGCCGCTCCTACGTGCTCCCCGAAGTCATCTGCAGGAACTGCAACTTCTGCAGGGACCTGGACCTGTGCAAGGACCCTGCTCTCTCCCAGGTGCAGCCTTGCTCTCAGGGACCCCAGAGGCCCCAGCGCTGCCACGCTGGATGCTGGCCGATCACGTTGCCCATCTTCTCTCTTGGCCCCATTGCTTGCAGCTCTGCTTGCTGCCAGTGAATCAATCTCTGAATCACAGACTGTTGGTTGGAAGGGACCTTTAAAGGTCATCTAGTGCAACCCCCCTGCAGTGAGCAGGGACATCTTCACTAGATCAGGTCGCTCAGAGCCCCGTCAAGCCTGACCTTGACTATCTCCAGGGATGGGGCCTCCACCACCGCTCTGGGCAACCTGTGCCAGTGTCTCACCACTCTCAGAGGGAAGAACTTTTTCCTAATATCCAACCTAAATCTCCCCTTTTCCAGTTTAACCCATCCCCCCTTGTCCTGTCACTCCATGCCCTCAGGAACAGTTCTTCCCCAGCTTCCTACAGGCACCTCTCAGGGACTGGAAGGGGCTATAAGGTCCCCCCAGAGCCTTCTCCTCTCCAGGCTGAACCAGCCCAACTCTCCCAGCCTGGCTTCACAGGAGAGGTGCTCCAGCCCTTGGATCATTTTTGTGGCCTCCTCTGGACATGCTCCAACAGCTCCATGTCCTCCTTGTGCTGAGGGCTCCAGAGCTGGACCCAGCACTGCAGGTGAGGTCTCCCCAGAGCAGAGCAGAGGGGACAATCCCCTCTCTGGATCTGCTGGCCACACTCCTGGGGATGCAGCCCAGGATGGGGTTGGGCTTCTGGGCTGCAGATGCACATGGGTGGCTCATGTCCAGCTTCTCATCCACGAGTCCCCCCAGATCCTTTTCCTCAGGGCTGCTTTCCAGCCCATCATCTCCTGACCTGTGTGGGTAACAGGGGTTGTCCCGACCCAGGTGCAGGACCCTGCACTTGGCTTTCTTGAACCTCATGAGGTTCACCTGGGCCCACTTGAGCCTGTCCAGGTCTCTCTGGATGGCATCCCATCCCTCTGGCATGTTAACCTCACCACTCAGCTTGGTGTCATCAGCAAATTTGCTGAGGGTGCAGTATCATTAATAAAGATACTAAACAGCACTGGTCCCAGCACAGACCCTCGAGTGACACCGTCTGTCAGCATCTTCCATCTGGACTTCAAGCCATTGACCACCACCCTCTGGATGTGACTATCCAGCCAGTTCCTTATCCACTGAACAGTCCACCTGTCAAATCCATCTCTCTCCAACTTAGAAGGATGTTGTGGGGGGACCATGTCAGAGGCCTTGCAGAAATCCAGATAGATGACATCCATAGCCCTTCCTTATCTACTGATGCAGTGAACACCCTAAAGGCCATTTTCTGTCCACCTTTTCTAGCTGCTTGTAGAAGGTCTGAGCATCCCTTGGCTTGGGCTGATGCTCTGTCCTTTCCAGAAACTGGCTACACTATCTCAGTGCCTGGTGTGCTTGGTGCTAACCTTCCTCCTCTTTGCCCCTAGGATGGGTCGGTGCTGCCCAGCTGGGTGTGCTCTAACTGCCAGGCACAGTACGACTCAGATGCCATCGAAATGGCGCTGGTGGAAGCCCTGCAGAAGAAGCTGATGGCCTTTGTGCTGCAGGACCTGGTGAGCATAGGGGTCGCCCTTCTTCCTGTCCCCTTGGCTGGCTGAAGCCAGACATATTCACTCTGTCCCTGGAAAAGGGGCTTGGCCTTGTCTCCTGACAACCCCCCCAAAAAAACCCCCTTGCTCCCCAGGTGTGCAAGAAGTGTCATGGTGTGAAGGAGACGCACATGCCCGTGTACTGCAGCTGTGCCGGAGGCTTCGCTCTCACCATCTCCTCCCAGGTTCCTGTACCCTCCTTCCTCTTCCCTAACCTCTGCCTCAGAGCCCCATGGAGGTCCCCACCACCCAGGGGTGCTGACCTCCTCCGTCCCCGCTTCCTTTTCCTCAGACCTTCATGGAGCACATCAGCATCTTCCAGAACATCGCCCGGCACTACAGCATGGCTCAGCTGCTGGAAACCATCGAGTGGCTGCTACGCTCCAACCCCCAGCTCCAGCAGTGACAGGGGGCTGCTCCTGTCCATGCAGCACCGGCCATGCTCTCCCATCCATGGCAGAGCTGTCATGGACCCACCTCTGCGCCGGACCCCAGAGAAGCTGTACACCCCTCCTGCAGCAAGGGAGGGAAGCAGGCTCAGTGCCAGAGACTGGCCTAGCGGGGGAAGTCTGGGGTCACCAAGGGCTGGAGCTGTGCTCCACAACTTTGTGGTGGCCCCCACGTGTATTTTTGATGTTGAATTTATATAAATAAATGGATTGATGTGTTGGGTCTGACTGGGATGGAGTTAGTTCCCCCCAGCAGCCCCCATGGTGCTGAGCTGTGTGTTGGCAGCAGCAGGGTGTTGGTAACATCCTGGTGCTTTGGCTGTCACAGTGCAGTGCTGGCACACATCAGGGCTGTCTCTCCAACATCCCCCCACTAGTAGGATGAAAGTGGCCAAGATCTCTGGAGCAGACACAGCCAGGACAGCTGACCCACACTGACCAGAGGGATATTCCACACCACACGGCATCTGCACAGCAATAAAGGGTGAGAGGAAGAGGGACATTGGTTCTTACATTTGTCTTCCAGAGCCACCACTGCATAGCCAGAAGTCCTTCTTGGGAAGTGGCCAGACATCACCTGCTGCTGAGAAGCAGAGAGTAAGCTTCTCCTTTGCTTCCACACATGGCCTTTTGCTTTATTACACCCTTCACCATGACCCAGGAGTTGGGAGTTGGTTTATCCATCTTACTTTTCTCCCCTCCCTGTCCTTCTGAGGAGGGCAGAGAGCAGCAGCTTGGTGGGCACCTGCTGTCCGGCCAGGATTAAAGCATCACAACTAACTGGTGTAGGTTTTGGGGAGGGGTGAAGCAGAGGCTGTGGCCCACAGCTCCCAGCCATGGGGGATGCCTGCAGTTGGGGGAAGGGGGCTGTCAAGCTGTGTCTTTACTGGGCAGGAAAGAGAAAAGACAGGTCCCTGCCTGCTCCGTGGCAGGAAGGCTGCAACTTCCAGCTCCATGGGAAGGAGCTGCCTGCCCCGGGGTGGCAGTGCTGCTCCTTAAACCAGCACCAGCTCCTTGCCCTCGAACCTGTGTCTGCCTAGAGCCTGTGCCTCCTGCCATGCCCGTCGCCTGGCTCTGCCTCCTGTTCAGCCCCTGTCTGGCTTTGGATGGCGTTGCCCCCCAAAAGGGAAATGCTGCTGCAAGGGCAGATCACCCCAACTGCTTCTCACCAGGAAGAACACCCCAGGTCCCTCCAGCTTGTCCCCACCATGGCTCTACCAGGCTCTGGGATGGGGACAGAACCACCACGTGGGACACCCTGGCTCCTTCCATCTCCCTGTGCAGCCCCACCCAGGGGTGCTGAGCACAGGAGCACTGCCTTTATGTATCACCAGTTTTGTGTATTTTGCTATAAAGTCCTGGTGTTATTGGTCTCTCTCTGCTGTCCCAGTGAACTGTCCTTATCCCAACCCATGAGGTTTGCCTTTGTCTCCCTGTTCTCCTTCCCATCCTGCCTGGAAGGGTGGGTGAAGGGGTTGTGTGAGCCACATGGTGCTCAGCTGCTGGCTGAGGCTAAACACAAGCAGCTATTTTGTCCAGTGCCATGTTCCCTCCAGGTGTCATGAAACACAGATTGCAAGCAGCAGCATCTCTGAACTGTATTTTAATGAAATTTGGTTCTTTAGTTTCTGCTGGCCACCAGAAAGATGCCTTCTTCCTCCTTAATATAAAGCTCAGCTTCTACAGAAGGATGAGTTTAATCCAAAGCACCAGTGTGCGATCTGAACTAGCAAAACCTTTAATTCATGTAAGAAATTCAAGAATACTGCTGGAGCTTGCTACTACATTTAAGGAACGCTGCCCTGCTGCCCTGGAAGGTGCCCAGGGGTGTGGGGATGCTGCTTACCTGTGTTCACACTAGGATGTCTGGACACAGACCCTGAATGACAGCAGTCAGTCTCACTGTGTGCTATCACAAGGACCTGGAATTCAGGGAATAAGCAGGACTGTACAACTTGGGAGTTCTCCAGGACTATCAACAACTTGTGCTTAAGATCTGTGCAATAGATGTTTAATTTGGAAACTGTTTTTCAAAACATCTGCTACATACTCAGCTGTTGAAGAACCCCAATGGTTTCATTTCCTGAAGCTGGCCAGCTCTTGGTCACACTGTTTCTTCAGACCACCAGGTTGCTGGGCCTTTCAGTTTCCTAAGCACCAAGTTCATGGACATCATGTCCTGACAGAACTGAGAAGCTGGCTAGCCAGTGAACTCAAGCCAGATCATCTTGGCTGTGACTGCCAGTGCTCTGCTGGGAGCTGTAGTGCAACCCTGGGGGGAGGAGGAGGGAAAGGCATTGTCTTTGCTGCTGACCCAGGGTCAGATGTGACTCAACAGTGCAGAGCTCCAGAGGGTCCAAACTGCAGCACTCAATGAAAAATCATCTGGAAGAGTAAGCTGACCAAAGCAACACAAACCTGAGGGAGTGATGACAGAACAGAGGGGCACTTCATTTTCAGCTGTCTGCAGAGTTCTTCTGCCACTGCAATTATGTCTCAAAGACACAGCAGCAGAAGAGAGCTGTAAGGTGACCACCAGAGAAGAACCTGAAGTCCAGTGTCTCCCTCCAATGATCACAACCCGCTACAAGCAACCTGGGAGGCCATTCTCTCCTAAAGGACCCTCAGCCTCTGACTTAGCATGGTGACAATTCCACCTGCTTACAGAGACCTCACATCTGGGACCCTCACAGCATTTACAAGTGCCAATCCCCAAAGCTCCCAGAGTCACAGAGATTTTGCCCCTCCACTCACGCTCACACAGCAGCTGTGGTTTGGTCTCCTTCTGTGTAGCTCTGATTTAGCTTTCTCTAGCCCAAGTTCAGAACCTCTTCAGTCTGAGTCCTGACCTCTTCTTCTGCACTCAAGGCTGATTTCTACATTGCTGCCATGTTCTGACTTGAGACAACCTGCTAGGCAGGATGCTCTGGTCTTCCAGGTTTAGCAAATGAATATACTCCAGATGCAAAAAGGACATTCACACTTTGATCTCACACACAGCAACCCTTCCAGATCAGGCACAGTTCCTAATTCTTTTAAAAATAAGTATTTATAAAAAAAAAAGGAAGAGACTGGAGAACTACAATGTTAAAAATCCTCCTGCCAAGAGCACAGATGTCTTTTTCATGTAAAGTCACAAGATAAAGTTGTACACCAACACAAGTACTGTCTAAAAACACTCTCTTTTGTGAGCTACCATAGTCCTCCACTGCAGGAATCCACATCTCCCACTGCAGCAATCAGCTCCTCCACTTCTCCAGGGCTCACGCTGGGGCTGCTCAATCTCCTTTCGTGATCAAGTCCTCGATATAGGCATCCAGCTCATCATCTGTGTTAATATCAATGTCCTGAAACCAGAGGCACAAGAAATACCAGGGAAAGATGAACCCTGAAGAACAGTGCAAGAATGGACAGGTGCAAGAATGCACAACAGCCTCTGCAACACCTACCCTGGTCAGCCTTTCTGCCTCAACTTCCAGCACTCTTCAGCTGCTGACACCTGCACCACCAGCTATCCCTGTCAGAATCTGATGGACAATGGCTGGAAATCAGTCAGCACTTGAAAGCCAAACAGTGCACTCAAGCCGATTTATTGTGCTGGTAAGGGCCACCTCAGTATTGGGTTTTTTTGGGTTCAATGTGCATGTTCCACATGGAACTGCTTCTGTCTGCTTTTCCATTGGGTGGTCTTAATTTTATTTAAAGTATTTTTTAAAGATTATTTACTTAAAGCTTTTATTTAAATATATTTCCTATTTCAATTTAATTATTAATAGTATAATAAATAGCTTTCATCAAAACATTTTTATATGATTTATTTAAAGGTCTAGTTTTCTAGGGTTCAGAATCTGGCACCAGCTTTCTGCTCAAGAATTCTCTGCCTGTGCCTGTGGGAATTCTCCTGTAGTCCCACGTTTCACAGTAGGAAGTAGAAGACTGTGCTGTGCACTATGTACGTGCAATGAAAGATCTATCTGTGCCAGTTAACATGTATCACCCCAAAGACACGGATGCCAAAAGGTGGGCAGCAACAGCAGCTGTGTACTCAGCTGCTTCTGAGAGCCTAAGCCCACGCTGAACCCAAGTGAGACAGAGCTGAAGCTCACTGAAATGCTGGACTAAAACTTCTCAAGGGACCTGGGTCTGGGGGAGGTTCCTGGGGCAGCTCTAGTTTCCCACCTCTTCCTCACCCACCTCCTGCACTTTCTGCAGAAGGGCCACGATGTTAGTCCTCAGCTTCTGCAGCTTCTCCTCTGTCTCCCTCAGCCTCCTCTCCGCGTGCCGGAGGTTCTCCTCACAGGCTCTGGCCCGGGCGTCGGCACGGGTCTGGTAGGAATTGCACAGCTTCTGCAGCCCTACCTCATACTGTCTGAAATACTCTTTCTGCAGAAGACAAACCACAACAGAAGACACGTTAAGAAGCAGCACCAAGAGTCACGAAAACGCGGGCACTCACAGCTTGTGGAAGTCCAGCTGCCAGCAGGCTGTGACTGAACACCACCAGCCAGCGCTGTGTCCCTGCACACCCTGTCCCTGCTGCTGAACCCTGCTCACATTGACATTTCCAGTTTGCCTACTGCAGGCAGCACAAGGATCACATGGGTTTTCACATCCCTCAAAACCAGAGCTGCAATAACAAACGCCTGAGTTCAGGCTGAGGATGCAGCACGTGGAAAACAGCTGAACCGCAGAGTTGCCCTGGAGGAAGATCTGATAGCACACAGGCAGTTTCCTTAGGACAGACCACTTGGACATCACAGCTTATTACTGCCAAGTAGGACCTTCTACACTTGGAGAGACCTCCAGGCAAGACCAACGTGTCCTGTGAGAGCAACGGGCCACATGACTCAAGCAGATGCTTGAATCAACAGAGAGACTGCCAATATACACACTGCAAGTGAGGGAGGGGAGCACTCTGAAGACTACCAAAGAAGCAGTGGCTTTTGTCATTTGGTCATCTGTAGGCAGCTCTTGTTACCTACAGATAGCTTCTGGAAAGGTCTACCCCTCTGTGCTATGTCAGAGACCATTTCTCTGCATTTCAGCCTGTGCTGGACCTTCCAATGCCAGGGTGCAGGTACTGATGGAGGCTCAGCCCCATCTGATCCTCGCTCAAATAAATGGAGGCCCCACCAAAAAAGCCTTAGGGTATACAGCTGGCTCACAGGCAGTCAGCCTGCTCACCTGGGGACCTGGGTTGGCTTCTGCGTTCTCCCCATTTTTTCAGATTGCATCCGCCAGAGCTCAGGCTGGGGGCAGAACAAAGAGCCATGCCCACATCCTGTTCTACAAACCTCCAACCTCACCTCTCTTGTAAAAGCTCAACAGCAGTGGACAAGAAGTTAGATTGTGGCAGCCAACAGCTTTTCCACACAGATGTATGGTAATTAAAAAGATCTTCAGACAACAACTGTCTAAAGACCTCAGGTATGCTTCAGAGGCAATCATGCTTTTTCTCTGCTAAGGAGCCAAATAACCTTTTGAAAAATCAGTAGAATCTTGCATTGACAGGATGCCATCAGAGTGGAATGTGTGGGGAAAGGCCCCAACCTTCCTTTTCTGGAAATACTGAACTCACCAAGGGAAAGGCCAACAACCCCTCCGAGCTCATGGAACTCAGCTCGTTCTTGGAGATGGGGAAATTGGGAGGTAGGAAGTACCGCAAGCAATTCCTGTATGGAAGAGAAAAAAACAAAGCCAGAACTGGGAGCTTAAAAGACTAAAGGAATCAGACTGCAGCAGCTCACAAGAACTGCAGTGAACCCACCGAAGGATCTGGACTAGTAAGTCTACTCTTTCTTGGCTGCTCCTGGAATCAGGGGTGTCCAGCTCAATTCCATCAAAGTCTGAGGTAGAATGTTCAGCCACAACAACCTCCTCTTCCTGCTCCTGTGTATCTGGAACCTGGTACTCAGGAGAGGGGGCTTCATCAACCTCACATCCTCACTGCCTTTGTCTACCCTGAAAAAAAAAAGTATTAAGGGAAAGTTAGGTATCTTTTTCCACATTGCCCATACCCAAACCACCACTGACAGCTTCATCAGAACCTGTACCCAGCTGCTAATCTGAGACCTCTAGATAACACAACAGCTGCTTCCACAGGAACATCTCATCAGAGCAATGGGCAGACCACATGGACTCATCGTGCTTATTCCCTACAAGGCAGCTGGAGAGTCTTGAGCGCACACACACACACACACACACACCCCTTGACATGACACCAATGTGTTTATCTTCAGCATCTGTGGAAGGAAAATTCCTCCTGAAAGCAGAACAAGTCCCCACAATGCAGTAACTAGTTACCAGCGATCCCTCGGCGTGGAGTCTGTAGGAACATAATCAAACTTCACCTTCCAGCGCACGGCGTGCTTGCCCAGCTCCACCGCTGTGACACGGCCTGTGAACCACTCCCTGTTCACACGCACTTCCACGTGCAGCCCTTTGTCTGCAAGGAGGGTGACAGTCAGGATGTTTGCAAGCATTCAGATGCTGGAGAGCACATTCACAGAATCATAGAATCCCAGCCTGGTCTGGGTTGGAAGGGACCCCAAGGAGCACAGAGCTCCAACCCCCTGCCACAGGCAGGGACACCAACCTCCAGGCCTGGAGCTACACAAGGTTGCCCAGGGCCCCAGCCAACCTGGCCTTCAACACCCCCAGGGACGGGGCACCCACCCCCTCTCTGGGCAGCCCCTGCCAGCCCCTCACCACTCTTTCTGCAAAGAACTTCCCCCCAAGATCTCCTCTCCCCCTTCCCTCCTCCAGCTTCACTCCAGCCCCCTTGTCCTGCCAGGCTCTGCCCTTCAACAAGCTGATTCCCCTCCTGTTCCTCTGGTCCCTTCAGGGACTGGCAGGCTGCAATGAGGTCCCCCCACAGCCTTCTCTTCTCCAGGCTGACCCAGCCCAGCTCCCTCAGCCTCTCTCCACAGGGGAGCTGCTCCAGCCCTCTGAGCATCTCCGTGGCTCCTGTGACCCCTCTCCAACAGCCCCACATCTCTCTTGTCCTGGGGCCCCAGCTCTGGACACAGGACTCCAGCTGGGGCCTCCCCAGGGCAGAGCAGAGAGGGACAATCCCCTCCCTGTCCCTGCTGCCACCCCTCTGCTGATGGAGCCCAGGATCCCATCACCCTTCCCAGCTGCCAGAGCCACTGCTGGCTCAGGGGAAGTTCCTCATCCCCCATGACACCTTCTCAGCAGGGCTGGTCTGCAAGAGCTCTAGAGAAAACAGCCACCCTCAGAGGGGAACAAACCTATGATGATTCCCTCACACGGTACTTAAACCATAAACACAGTCACACAGTTCAGCTCCTCCTCAGAAAAATCAGGGTGCAAGGAAACATTGACAGGACCAGGGGAAACAGTCTCAGGTTGTGACAGGGGAAGATCAGGTGGGGTATTAGTTAAAATTTCTTTACTGAAAGGCTTGTCAGATATTGGACCAGGCTGCCCAGGGAGGTGGTTGAGTCACCATCCCTGGGGGTGCTTAAAAGAAGAGCAGGTATTATACTTGGTGACAAAGTCTAGTGTTGGACCTAGTACGGCTGTACAGGTTAACTGTTGGACTTGATGGTCTTAAAGATCTTTTCCAACAGAAATCATTCTATGATTCTATTAAATGACATGGCATTTTCAGACAGGTTTCTCCTGTACCCCTGGCTGCCTGACATGGGCCTTCCAGGCTTGGGCTGGTCTCCAGGTCAATTTGCCATGTGGTCCTAGTGGGTCAATTTCCAGAGAGTTCTTTGGGAACAATGTGAAGTAATGCCCTGCTCTGGCAGAAAGTGCAGTACCATCCTAGCTACAACCTCTTTTGGGAGTCCCCCAGCCGTGTCTCTCTAGCAGCAGTGCAGCAGGTCTGGATGCAGCACTCAGAACTTCCCAGCTAACACAGCTCCAAAATCCATTCAGTTAGGACAGGTGGACGTGACCCCAGTCTACACAAGGCAGCCAAGCATCACACCTGTTAAGGTGATGCAGCCCTCAGATTACAGATCTTCCCATGCAGCAAATGCATCTTGCCTAGTCAAGGGGTTCCTGGTGAAAATGTGGCATGTGAATGAAGAGTTCTCTCAGGGTTTGGGACCCACAGTTACACTCATTCTTATTTTAAAAAGCTCGTTGATGAAATCACACGTGTAACTGGTGAGTCTGGTTCTGCAACAGTTCTTCTGAACTGTGTTAGACACCAGGGGCAGTTCAAGGATTCATTTCTCACCTTTCTGAGCTTTCTTCAGTTCTGCCAGCTCTTCTTCCCCAGCACTGTCGGAGAGCTGTAAGCAGAGACACTCCGTTTATGCCTCCCAACAATATCATAAACACTTGGCAAATACCTTCTGCTGGGAAAAGTCAGTGCCCACTCACCTCTACCACCACCTCACCAGAATCCTTCTTCTCATCTTTCACTGCCACAAATTTACCCCGTTTTGTCTTCTTCTTGTGCTCCCCCTCCTCCTCAGACCCATCCTCCACGGTGTTCAAGGTCCTCTTCCGAGCGGTGGAGGTCTGTTGGAAGCAAACAAGCTCTAGCTGTAATTCCAGCATGGTATCAACCAAAACATTTTTTAAACCAACTTAGAAATAAATATACCAATCTCAGCTTCCAGTATTTAATTTGATAGTGAATTAGCTCTTCCAGAAGGTGTCAGCAGCAGGTGCTACCTGACCATGCAAACACTCACCCACCACACACATATTTTTTTCTCCTGGGGAAGCAGTGTGGTTTCAGAGTGAAGCCATCAAAGAAGCCTTCCCAAGGGATGCAGAATGGTACCTTAACCCAAAAGTGAAGCTACCTCGTCCTGCACACAGACTGCAGCGTGAATCCCATGTGACAGACTAAGACAAGCTAGGCAGGACAGCAGGTAAGGAGTCCAAGGTTTGTATCCCACTGGGTCTCACCTGTGGGCCTTTGGCAGCAGCAGATTTCTTCAACGCTGGTCCCTTGGCAGCTTTTGAACTGGGTGTCTCACGTGTGCTTCTGGGGCTCTGTGAGACAGCAGAGGCTGGTTTCGTTGTTGTGCCTGGTTTGGCAAGACTTTTCAAAGTGCTGTTAGACTTTCCAGCTGTCACAGCGTGCTGATGTGTCTTGGAAGTGCTGGCCTCCTCCTTCGAGAGCATGCTTGCCAGTTTGGGAGTGCTGATATTTGGCCAAGCTGAAGAGCTCTTTTTCAGGGGGTTGATGGGCTTGGGCAGAGGGGTAGGTGGTGGTGGTGGTCTGCTGGGGGCGTTCTTGATTACATCGGGTAAAGGAGGAGAGCGCGGCCGCTGAGGACGGGTCTGTGACTGGATGTTCTGAAAGAAATGAGGGTACAGAGAATCACAGAATCACAGAACACCTTGAGCTGGACCCATCAGGATCATGGAGTCCCGCTCCTGGCTCCACACAGGCCCAGCCCAGTCAGAGTGTGGCACTGAGCGCATCGTCCAGGCGCTTCTTGCTCTCAGCCCAGCTCGGGGCTGTGAGCCCTTCCCTGGGGAGCCTGCGCCAGTGCCTGACCCCCTCTCAGTACAGAACCTCCTCCCGACATCCAGCCTAAACCTCCCCTGTCACAGCTTCACGCTGTTCCCTTGGGTTCTGTCCCTGGTCCCCAAAGAGAGGAGAGAGATTGGCACCTGCCCCTTTGCTCCCCTCAGCAGGAAGCCTCAGACCCCTGTGAGGTCTCCCCTCAGCCTCCTCTTCTCCAGGCTGAACAACCCCAGGGACTTCAGCCTCTCCTCATAAACCTGCCCCTTCCAGACCCTTCCCCATCCTCACTGCCCTCCTCTGGACACTCTCCAATAGTTTTGGGTCCATCTTGTACTATGGCACCCAAAACTGGCCCAGGACTGGAGGTGAGGCTGCAGCACAGGGCTGAGGGGGACAATCCCCTCCCTGGGCCAGCTGGCCATGTCACCCTTGATAGAGTTGGGCACTGCTTTTCAGAGCAGCTGACGAAAGTGCAGAAGAGGACAGAGCCCATGGTGGTACCACTTACCTCCCCAGCAGGCCGAGTGGTCACTTCCAGAGGCAGTTTCTTTAAGTCAGCTTGAGAGCGAATCAGAGTGGTTTTCTGTTTAAACACAATAAAATTAATAAAAATCATCTTTAAAAGCTGCCAGGGCCTGCCTGCACCCAGTGCAGCAAACAGTTTCCCAGTTTAGAATCAACAATTACAAGGTGTGTGGTGGGTCCTTCATCAAAACATGAGCAACCCTTCCCATTTCCTGGCAGGAAATGCAATGCAAGCCAAGATGCTTCTTTTGTCTCACTAAAACAAGCCCTACCCATGGAGGAGCACAGGTGGCTTTAGAGGCTGAGCCAAGCAGGACTTGGCACCAACCGTTTGTACCAGGAGGTCACTCAAGCCTGCTGTGCTGGAGACCTCCAGACTCACCTGCAAGGCTTCCAGCTTCTCCTGCTGCTGCCGGATTTTCTCTGACAGTTGTTTCTGCTTTTCCTCCTGTGATTTCAAGTCTTTCTTCAGAGTTCCCAGTGGCACCTTCTGCTTCTGCTCTGCAGCTTCACACCTGGCATGAAGGGAATGTGAAACCACCTCAGCAACGAGAGCAGAACCTGCGCTGCCTCACACACACACACACACTGCTCCATATCCCATCTCAAACGCAGCAGAATCATAGAATCCCAGCCTGGTCTGGGTTGGGAGGGACCCCAAGGGTCACAGAGCTCCAACCCCCTGCCACAGGCAGGGACACCAACCTCCAGGCCTGGAGCTACACAAGGTTCCCCAGGGCCCCAGCCAACCTGGCCTTCAACACCCCCAGGGACGGGGCACCCACCCTTATCCCAGTGCAAGTAACCAGGGGGTGGGCTCCAAGGGCTAGGCACATATTTCCACTCATGGTCCTTCATCCTGATCAGCCAAGAGGGAAAAGGCTGAAGCTGCTGGTACTGTTAGTGTGAGCAGTGCCCATTTACCTGTGCACGGCCTACCCGTGTTCTACTAGCAACACATCCCCGGCCTCACTACTGCTTCCACCCAGGGGATGGAGGTATGGCTGCCTCTCCTACAGCTTTGGCCCTGCCCCAGCAGTGCAGAGCATCCTCAGCGCACCCCCACTCCTTGCAGCTCCACACCAGGCCCAGATACCTGGAGCAGCAGGGAAGTCAGTGTAAGTATTCTTCCAATGCCAAAAAGGAAGAAGCCAGAAAATCCAACCTTCCCAAGCATCAGCACCAACACTTCTATGGAGCCTTTTCAGACACAGATGTGGAAATTTTTATTGCAATTAGAAGTTACCACCTGGATTCATTTCCTTTGTCTGTGAGCCAAGGCACCTGAATTAAGGCTGAGCAGCTTCCCTCTTATACCACAAAGACAGGCATCAGCTTCTAGTGTTGTCTCTCCCTAGAGCAGCAGCCTGCAGGAGCCACTGTCCTCATTCAAAGAAATTACTAGATTTGACTGAAATTTTGGAACTGTGAAACACATCACTGGGAAATTAATTCATGTGTTGTTCCCTCAAGCATGCAAAATGTCACTCTTGGGCTCACTGCAACTCAGAGGTGTTGCTGCCACTTGTGCATCTCCTGGGATGGAGCTATAGCAGCAATAAAGACAATTGCAAAGACCCCACTGACAACACCCTGCTCACAGCCTGTGCTGACTATTCTTCAACTGCTGCCTGTGCTACCTGCAATGAAACTGGTGTGCATAAACTAAGGCTGCAGCCATATTCCCAGTGGCAGTGCAGAAAAAACAAGTAAGAAACTTTATTTCACCAAATCACTGGCTGAGGGTGGAAGGGACCCTGGGGTCCCTTGGGTCCAAGCCCCTCCTCCAGCAGGGCCACCTACAGCCGGCTGCCCAGCACCACATCCAGATGGCAGCCAAGTGTCTCCAAGGTGGGAGACCCCAAATCCTCCCTGGGCAACCTGTGCCAGGGCTTGGTCACCCTCATGGGCAAAAAGCGTTTCCTGAGGCGCAGCCAGAAGCTCCCACATCCCAGCGCCTCTGGGCCTGTCCCTGGCACCAGGGCAAAGAGCCAGGCTCCCTTCTCTGCTCTCTCCTGCAGGTATTCACACACATCAGTCCGACACCCCCAAGGTGAACAGCCTCCAATGGTGCCTGAGGCTGTCCCTGCCCAGGGGCAGGGCTTTGCACACTCTGCAGTTGTGTGTTGCACAAATGCCCAGCAGTGTGTCAGCTCCAAACACAAACATCACCACGACTGTTTCACAGCAGCTCTGAAAGGTACAGGATTACTGCCCATCCCCCCAGTTGCTCTCAAAGAACAGAGGACCAGAAAAAAAACCACCGTGCAGGGAAGGTATGCTGCAGAGAAGTCTTTAACTGATTCTTACCTGTCTTGCTCAGGATCAGGGTTCATAGAGCACACCCAGCTGTCAGGGTAATTTTTCTCCACAGAACTCAGCTGGAACGGGAGCGTTCGCCACTTCAGACACACATCTGTGAGACAAAGACTTTGCAAGTCAGAAACATACAGCCTGAGACACAATATCATTTTTTCCATAGCAATTCTCAAGCTCATTTCATGCCCAAGGACCACACCAATTTCCAAAGTATATCCAATGATATCAGGACTAATGCCCAAAGGGGAAAAAAAAAAAAGAGAAAGCCACAGGATATACAGAGGCAATTCTTGCTTCACCATCATAAAGTGATTGGAGGAAGACCTCAAATCTCATAAAAAGACATCCAGAGAATCATAGAATGGTTAGGGCTGGAAGGGACCTTTAAAGATCATCAAGTTCACCCTCATCCTATCACTACATGCCCTTCTAAAAAGTCCTTCCCCAGCTTTCTTGTAGGCCCCCTTCAGGTATAGAATCATAGACTGGGCTGGGTTGGAAGGGACCCCAAGGGTCACAGAGCTCCAACCCCCTGACACAGGCAGGGACACCAACCTCCAGGCCTGGAGCTACACAAGGTTGCCCAGGGCCCCAGCCAACCTGGCCTTCAACACCCCCAGGGACGGGGCACCCACCCCCTCTCTGGGCAGCCCCTGCCAGCCCCTCACCACTCTTTCTGCAAAGAACTAAGATC
Organism: Hypotaenidia okinawae; assembly: GCA_027925045.1. NCBI lineage: Eukaryota > Metazoa > Chordata > Aves > Gruiformes > Rallidae > Hypotaenidia > Hypotaenidia okinawae. Next base: position 12,693,580 of record BSDF01000017.1, read on the forward strand.
TCCTCTCCCCCTTCCCTCCTCCAGCTTCACTCCAGCCCCCTTGTCCTGCCAGGCTCTGCCCTTCAACAAGCTGATTCCCCTCCTGTGTCTCTGGTCCCTTCAGGGACTGGCAGGCTGCAATGAGGTCCCCCCACAGCCTTCTCTTCTCCAGGCTGACCCAGCCCAGCTCCCTCAGCCTCTCTCCACAGGGGAGCTGCTCCAGCCCTCTGAGCATCTCCGTGGCTCCTGTGACCCCTCTCCAACAGCCCCACATCTCTCTTGTCCTGGGGCCCCAGCTCTGGACACAGGACTCCAGCTGGGGCCTCCCCAGGGCAGAGCAGAGAGGGACAATCCCCTCCCTGTCCCTGCTGCCACCCCTCTGCTGATGGAGCCCAGGATCCCATCGCCCTTCCCAGCTGCCAGAGCCACTGCTGGCTCAGGGGAAGTTCCTCATCCCCCATGACCCCCAGGTCCTTCTCAGCAGGGCTGGTCTCAAGGGACTCCTCTCCCAGTCTGTTTATCTGTCTGGGAACCTTCCAGCCCAAGTGCAACACCTGACACTTGGCAGTGTTGAACCTCATTAGGTTCACCTGAGCCCACCTTCCAGAAACCCAGGGCCCCTCTGCTATAAAACCTCCCCAGAGCCTTCTCTTCTCCAAGCTGAACAACCTCACATAAAAATCTGATGATGCCTGGCATCAACTGAGAGCAGACTCACACTCACTGCTGCAAGGGCAGCAGGTACAGATCAAACTGAACAGCCCGTTTGTCCTGCAATCACTGCCTATCTCAGAAGTCAGGCTATGTCTTACTGACATGAACACAAAACAAGTCAGAGATTTATCAACTAAAAAAAAAACCCCAACATTTATGGTAGTTTAATAAATTTTAGATGAACCAGGAAGACAGATTTGGCTTCCAGAGTATTGCTGGCCTACCTGGACATCAACAGCTTAAAAAACCCCATGTTTTGCTAAGAAAATACACTAAATCAGGCTCTGGAAGGATGTCAACAGCAAAGGACAAGAATAATGACAGGAAAGTCTCTCCTCTTTGGGAGGAGTTTGGAAAGGACTGATAAAACTGTCAAGGCAGCAGAGCCTAACAAAGTAATTCCACAGGACTGGCCTCCCATTCCTCACTTCATCCACATCTCCGAGGCCTGTGGGGAAAATGAGGTGGAGGGAGTTTGGTGTGACTCTACTAGGAGATAAAACAGCTGTGTTGAAATCTCCCTTATACCTGTCAGGTCTTAGCCAGAGCTGTTCAGAGGTGCATGGAAGAGAACTTGCATTAAACCCGGGAGTCACCTGTAAACAGGTCCCTTGTGTGCTCACACATGGCACCGGTGAGTAGGCCAGACATCAGAATACGTTACTTGGCCACTTTCCGTTGCCTACAGGGAAGATGGGATGGGTGACTTTAGACACTTCCAGTTCCTATGACATCTCTAAGTCCATTCTCAACACTGCTGCTGGCCACACCTGCCCCATGCTATAAGGGCACCTGAAGAACATCACAGTTAGTACGCCACACAGGAAAGGAACCTTATGTCAAGGTGTCTAAGGGGACCATCAAGTGCAGAGCAGCTCACAGAAGAAGTGAAGCCCTAGAAGGTGATAATGATGGTAAAGCTCTTCTCAAATCTAAGCTGGTCCCCACTGGCAGCTAGGAGTCCCTCCCCCTTGCCCAGGGAGAACCAGCCTCCTAACTGCAGGCTGGTCAGACACACCACACTGAATCGTGGTAGGGATCTCCATGGCTCTTCGGCGCTTGTACCGCAGTTCACTCGATGGAGGCTGGTTCCAGTTTGCTGACAAATAACCAAATTCATCCCAGAACTTGATGATACCTCTCTGGGCTGGAAAACAAACAAACCCCCAGTCAGTACGGAGCCATTACCACGAAACCCATCACCCACACTCTGGGCTGCCCTCTGGCCACCAAAGTTTCCCCTTCCAGCCCCTGGTGATTGCTTCATACCTATAGCAACATCCTTCCAATACTGAGCCAAATGCTCTCCCATGGCCTTCAGCAAGTGTCGATACTCTTTGGCATCAGCAAAGTCCTGTTTATTATGGGTTGGCTCCAGAACTAAATAGGGCACATCCACCACACCTACCACTCCGCCACACGCCCTGGAACAGGGATACACAGTCACATCAGTGCACTACCAGATCCTTCACAGAAACAACACTGAAAAGAGCAGGTTCCCCACCCTTGCCAAGCCACCCATTCCTGCAGCAGTTCTGGGGTTAATTTATCAGCTCTAAATCCCTGGGCTCTAAAGCCAGCTGGGCTCCAGTGTTTGTACTTAACAGTCCAGACCTATTCTCCCTGTCCCCAGAACGATGCAGTATTGCTACCAGTCAGCCCCAAATACCATCACTGAGCGCAAGAGCCTTGGGCTGCTGCAGAGATTACCACAACCTGTGTGGACAAGTCTCTGGCAGGAAACCAGGGAAATTTTCAGCAATATTAAAATATAACTTACTTTTCATAATGCAAACTACAGGCTGACAAGTAAGCCTTGTGCTTGTGAAGGATGATTACTGCAGAACAAGCACAACCTGAGAGAGATGCAGGAACACACCAGGCTTAAGTGAAAAGATGCTGAAAAGTCTCTGGGAACTCACATGCCACCCTCCAGCTGCGGGCCCACCTTCTCATACATCTTGATCAGTCTGCTGCAGTTATAGATGAACATCCCGTCCAGCTCCCGCTGCTCAATGTTCACACCAAAGATAAAGCTCAGTTCTTTGGGTTCCTTCAGTGCCCTGGGAGAGAATGAAGGTGAACCCCAGAGATGGTGAAAATAAAGTTAATTATTTCTTGTCATTAGACAGAGGGTGTGGCAATCCAGCACCTTTGAGCATCACAGGTTTACTGACACCTGCCCTGGAGTCTGCTAGTGCTGAAAAACAACAGAGCATCTGCTGAATGCATGTTACAGCTACACATGAAAAAACCACCCAAACTTTGCAATACAGGCACCAATTTAGGCTGGACAGTATCTGTTCAGATAAGGTAAATATTAGTTTGGATATGTTTTCTCCTTCAGGAATGGATTCTGTTTTTTATTTCAGAACTGCTTGTTCCAAAAGATGACAGGTAACTAGTTTTCTAGGAGTACTGTTGGGAGCAGACCGGTCCTCTCCAATGCTATTTCAGTTTGTATTCTCCACATGTATTTCCCTATGCAAGCTAAGCTATGGAAATACATTTTTTGATGCAAAATTACAGTCTTGATAGTCATATTCTGGGAAAGTTCTCATCAGTTACAAGTTCAAAAGCTTGAAAACACAACACACAGCCCAGGCAGAACTTTGTTTCTGGATTTGTACCATTTCTGCTTTATCTGAGCAGCAGGAGACTCCAACAGAAGTTGGCCTCAGCTATGTTTGGGAGCACATATGGATTTCTGAACCTGAATCTTTGATTACCATGAATTGTATCTCCTGAGGTGCAGAAAGACTCAAGAGATTGAGATCTCTTTGCATTATAAATCAATCAAAATCCTTGTGTCCCTCAGACAGAATTATTGCTCTTTAACAGACTAAATTAAGCAGGTTCCACAGCTTCCAGGAGATCCACCTTCAGGACTTCTCGTAACGAGGACCCTCAGGTTCAGGCTGAAGGTATCAAAACAAACTTTTAATTACTGCATGTACCACTGCCATACCAATCCCTTTCACTTTTGACCTCCCTTATTTCCCTCCCCCCATCAAATTCTTAGCATTTAATTGCTTTATCCCAATTAGAAATTGGACTTCTCCCTAAGTGAGTAGTTGAAGATAGTGGAATTCTTCAAAATGATCTGTTGGCTGTCTACTGATACCAGATCTGAAAAGAACCCAAGCTGTGCATGCATGAGCACTGCACAATAATAATCTGCAGGTATAAGAGTCAAGTCTGTCTTAACAGTCACACAGCTCAAAATAAACCCCTGAAATAGATTAATTTCATGTTTGTTTTCTGTTTGAACCCATCTTCCCCCTACACAGATGTTTCAATACCCTGCAATGCACCTTCCTTTAAAACCAGGACTAAAATAAGTTATGAGGAAAACACCTGGAATAGCAGTTTTAAATAACCTTAAACCTACACCTTTGCCAAAATCAATGGAAAGTGTCTTGAACATAGAAACTGGGTGAGACTGTCACCCCTTTGGCCCCAGCTCCTCCAGGTGGACTCAGGTGGACAACTGGGATTAGAGAGCGTGAGCAGGTGCAGTGAAACACTAAATTTGGGGTTAACTTTCTTTTTCTAACATCTGGAGAAGGATCTAGAGCCTTAAGTTTCAAGTAACAAGGGGCACTCATCTACAGAGCAGGAAGGGCAGGGAAAGTCACATCATCCTCCAAAGCAAGGGGTGGGCCAAACCCCCAGGATTTTATTACTAGGACTTTAGGATCTGTCCTATCCACTGGGTTTATGACCTAACTGTAAACAGGCTTTGGAAAACAGAAAGAAGTTCTTTCATTGAAGTGCTGAGCACCAGAGAAACAGCAGCAAACTGGCCCAGGACATTCGGTGTAACTCAGAGAGTTTCCTGAGAGGTTAAAGAAGTTGTTTTGTACAAAGATTTCCTTTTATTCACATTTTCAGGAATTTCTTCTGTTTTATGGATCCAGGATATGATTTTGGAAGAGCCTGAGCCTCTGTACTGGGTCTGATTGCTGGTGATGAGCACAGGGATGCAGGGAAAGCCATTCCCCTGCCCAGGAGCACAAGTGGCCACGTCCATACAGAGATGCAGGCAACAGGCCTTTTCCTCTGCCCTTGGGTGGCTGTCACATACATCTATTTTTCTCATCATCACATATTTGAAATCTGACCAGAGATACCCTTTGGCTGTATCTACAATGGGGGTATCCTTCCAAACCAAATGGTTTACATTTTGTCGCCTACAAACCTTAGATTTAAACAGAAAGAACTGCTCCAGAAGACCTGGAATCTCTCATTTCCAACTAGTCAATAAAGGGCACAGAGAAACTGTTACCAAAAAAACTTGTATTGCTGGAGTTCTTTGTGGCTGTTCAGCTGTTTTTAAAAGAAAAAGTGTTTTTCCCACTGACAGGAAGGCCAGAAGACCAGTCACAAAATTTTACCTTGTGCACTGTGGTCAAAACCATAAATGAAAAGAAAAACTGTCCATGGAAAAGCACAGGGAAGCAGAATGAACCAGCTTCTCCCAGGAGCTCCTGCATTCTTCAGATCCCAACTCTAGAACTTCCAAATTAAACTTGTCTTTATTGATTTGTAGTATCTTAAGATGCATTAGATGTATCTCTGGCATGAAGTCTGGGAAAGTTCTGACCTAAGCAGCCATGTAAAGCAGCATGCAAAACACCCAGGTGGGAACAGAGAACTGGTCTATACAAATCCCTAACTTTCCAAGACTCAGCATTCCTTTTAAGAACATTTGTTTCTGGTGATGACTTAATTTGTGAAATGCATATGACAAATTTGCAAAGAATGAAATATTCCTGTGAGCACATCAATAGCAAAGTTGATTGCAACCAGAACTAAATTAGAACAATGCCTTGAGATTTCACATTACTGGCTATAGCAGAACTCAGGGAGCTTTTAGAAGACATCTCTGGAACTCTAAAAGCCATGTCATAGCATCATAGAATCATAGAATGACATGGGTTGGAAGGGACCCCAAGGGTTACAGAGCTCCAACCCCCTGCCACAGGCAGGGACACCAACCTCCAGGCCTGGAGCTACACAAGGTTGCCCAGGGCCCCAGCCAACCTGGCCTTCAACACCCCCAGGGACGGGGCACCCACCCCCTCTCTGGGCAGCCCCTGCCAGCCCCTCACCACTCTCTCTGCAAAGAACTTCCCCCCAAGATCTCCTCTCCCCCTTCCCTCCTCCAGCTTCACTCCAGCCCCCTTGTCCTGCCAGGCTCTGCCCTTCAACAAGCTGATTCCCCTCCTGTTCCTCTGCTCAAATAGTTTGTATGTCATTGTCACTTGCTAACATTTGTTTGAATCTTACCTGCAGATGGAAAGCAAAGGAGTGAAAAAAGCAGCACAAAAAGCTACAAGGAGCCTGACAAGTTGACAGGCCCCAACAGCAAACCTGCCACAGCAAAAGGCATCTCCCAGCAAGTAAGAAGGGACCAGAAGCCACCACACCAGCAAACCCAGTGCCCTGGGGTTTAACAGCCAGGGCACACAGGATGGACACAGGGGTCAGAGCTTTGATCTGAGCTGCTCTCTCCACCACACAAGCAAAAGCAGGAGAGACCCCTGAGCACCTGGAGGGAAGAGCCTGGGAAATCAGAGCACTGACTTTGAGGCAGGCTGCACTCACCGCTGCTTGGCGTCCTTGATCCTCTTCTTGACGTCAGCCTCCCGGCGCATGGTTATCGCGGAGTTCTGGACCTGACGTAGTGTCACCTGCAGACAGGCCCTGCACAGTCAGCTGCTGCTGGGCAAGTCAGGACATTCACTCAACTCTCTTGATTTCCCCCCTCCTCCCTTGAAGAAGATCTCAGAAATGTTTTAAATGTAAAGAATTCATCAGCTGAGGATGACTTCCAGCATGCCTTTATGTTTAGGGCAGCACTTGCTGCTGGGCTGCTTAAGCATCTACAGGGTTGGCTGGAAGAAAATAGATGTTTAGTTACTTGAATACAAGGTAACTGTAACCAGAGGGTAATGGAGGCACAGGGAAACAGCCAGGGTACATGGATACTGCTGTTTCCATTAGGTTTCCACTAGATACCAATACAAAGTACAGTATTTTAAGCTGGTGTCACCTTGATGACCTGCCTGGTGACCCCACCAGCCCTCCTCCAGTGGGCTGGGTCTCAGCCTTGCCCCTATCAAAGAATACCACCACTGCTAGGAGGAAGCAAACAGCCTCAAATGCTTCAGAGCCAGCTGCCTAGGCACGAAAGAGAAACAGCCAAGAAGCACCCAATTTCACTTCTGTTCAAATCCTGCCTGTGCCCCAGGCTCTTCTGCAGAGGCTGCCACACAGTGAAGTGCCTGGGGACTGAGGGTTGCCTTCCCTTTCAGGAGATATTGGAGGTTGTGGGCAGGGGAATGTCAACATGCTTCCCACTTGGGCTGGAAACCATATGTAGATGTTGATGGGCAACCAGTGGTGATGCAGAGACACCTCAACGCTGCTGGCACTTCAGCACCAACTGAAGACACCTGCTCAGCCTAAAACCCAGTGCTAGCACTGGGTGCTGACCAGCCAGCACCACCCCAAAGCCAGCATTCAGTGCCTGGTGTGATGTGCTGTAAGCTGAAGGCTCACCCTGGACTCCCTGGTGAGATCTCCTCCCAGGCGCAGCTCCAGGGCGCGGGCTTTGCTCTCCGCCTCCCGAGCCTTCTCCTCCGCTGGAACAGAAGGGAGAAGGATGATGTCAACTACTCAGCACACAGAGAGTATCCCAAGACCAAACCCAAGGAGATTAATTTTCCAACAGCCTTTGCTGAACTGCCACGTCCCTGGGGAAAAGGTAACGCAGAAAGGTAGAAAATAAAACCTTCTCTGTGAGAGGCACCAGTGACACAGGACCTTGAACTTGCTCAGAGGTCTCAGTGAACATGGGCATAGCAGCACTAGACCCTACAAAACAGTCTCTCAAGGAAGGATCCACGAGTAAGTTAGCAAGGGCATCCCAAGAATAAGGACACAAGTGGCCCTGACTCTTCTCCCCAGAAGCATAAAAGGCAGAGGAAGGTTCTCACAAAACAAAGACTGAGTTCAGGCTTGAAAAGGGGTCGCAGAGAGGCAACTGCAGAGATGAAGGTAAAGGACTACTCTCAGGAATGCTTTGACCTTTGATAACTGTAAAATTTGGCCTGGAAAAAGACAACTCAGTGCTACACAAAACACAGGATACAGAGTTCTGAAACCCACCACTGCACATACAGTCACCATACCACTTAAAAGAAATTCCCCGATTTACTCTCTCCCAGACTACCAGTAAGGCTGCCTTGCAATAGGTGTACATCACCCTCACACTGCATAAGACTCATGCAATTAACTCCATTTTCAGTGAGGAAATTCCTTCCTAAAATTCCCAAGTTGCTTTGGTAAAATTGCACCGTGTGCCTTGCACCATCCACATCCAAAAGCACCTTGGCTACAACCTGCTCACATTCCCTTTCAGATCAGAAGCTTCTGCTCAGAGCTGTACAAGAACTACATGCATCTGAAGGATTGAGTCCGGAGGAGGCCATGGAGATGGTCTGAAGGCTGGAACACCTCTGCTCTGGAGACAGGCTGAGAGAACTGGGAGGCTTCAGCCTGCAGAAGACAAGGCTCTGAGAAGACCTTTGAGCCTCCTCCAGTCCCTCTAGGAGCTCCAGGAAAGCTGGGGAGGGGTTGGCAACAAGAGCAGGGAGGGACCGGCCAAAGGGAATGGCCAGGCAGCTGGAGAGGGGATGGAAAGCAGAAATCCTTCTCAGGGAGGGTGGAGAGGCCCTGGCACAGGGTGCCCAGAGAAGCTGTGGCTGCCCCTGGATCCCTGGCAGGGTTCAAGGCCGGGTTGGATGGGGCTTTGGGCACCCTGGGCTAGTGGAGGGTGCCCCTGCTCATGGCAGGAGGTAGGAACCCAGTGGTCTTTGAGGTCCCTTCCCACCCAAACTACCCTAGGATCCTACAAACCAGCTGAGTATGTCATCTTCCTCTAACCCACAGGCCATGAGGTACATGGGGGTAAACATGACCTGGCAACCAAAGCCCTTCTTGGGTCAGGAAAGTTTGAGCTGCAGTTGTCACCTGAAAGCACCCAACCTGGGTACATGTGAGGGGAGACAGACAGGAGATGCTGTGACCCATGTTGGAGCAAGGCCCTGCCAGCACTTGCAGCCCCTGGAGAGAGACAGAGACACAGAGAGGAGAGAGAGAGAGACCCAGCCCAGAGCAGCTTTGCTGGGGGGCTTGTGACCCCGTGGGGGACCAGGCTGGAGTAGTCTGGGCCTGAGAGCCTGAGAGCCATTCTGTGATTGATGCCTGCCCCCATAGCAGTGACCCAGGCTGGGGCAGCTGGGGAAGAGCTGAAGCCCCGTGGGCAAGGACTCAGGCTGGAAAAGTTCCTGGAGAACTGTCTGCCCTGGGTGGGACCCCAGGGTGCAGCAGGGGAAGGGGCTGAGGCAAACATCTTGTGAGGAACTGCCCCCAAGCCCCATCCCCCAGTCCCTGCCCCTCCCTGTGCCACCCTGGGGGGAAGAAGGGAGCCAAACCCTGACTCAAGTGCAGTCTGCTGAGAAGGGAGGGCTGGGGGGAGGGGCTTTAAGCTCTGGGCCCACTTCTCATGCCCCGACTCTGGTGTCCCTGGGGTGCAGGGCAGTGCCAGCAATGAGAGAGTTTCTGGCCTTTATTCTGTGCTGAGTCTGTTCTGCCCGTGACACTGATTGCAGGATGATCTCTCCCTGGCCTTATCTCCACTCCTCAGCCTCTCAGGAGAGATTTTCTCCCCTGTCCAGCTGAGAAGGGGAGCGATAGAGCGGCTTGGGTGGGCGTCTGGCCTCCAGCCGGGGCCAAACCACCACAAGCAACACTGCAGCCTTAATGAACCGCAGTGATTTCTAACAGAATTAAACTGCTACAAATAAAGTATGAATGAAAATGCTTACATCCCAGATGGGTAGAAGAAATGGCAAAGCACAGGTTGAAAGCACAGGTTCCAGCTGACCAGAGGCTCACCAGTATGATGCCTATCTACAGGATGGGCTGGAAGAAGGAACAGGCCTGTTGATCTGACCTTGGTGCTGGGAAGCAGCTCATCTCAAGTGTGCCCACAGGGCAGGTGCAAGACAACCAGGGGATCAGGCTCAGCCAGCAGGGTCTCATGAAAGGCAGGTCCTGCTTGACCAACACGATCTCCTCCTACAACCAGGTGACCTGCCCAGTGCTAAGAGTGAAAGGCTGTGGTTGTTGTGCACCTCGACTTCAGTAAAGCCTTGGACACTCTCTCCCACAGCAATCTCCTGGTGGCTCAGGGCTTGGACCAGTGCACTCTTTGCTGGGTACAAATCTGGCTGGATGTTCAATCCCAGAGAGTTGTTGTGCACCATTCAATTGGTGGCCAGTCACAAGCAGTGTTACCCAGGGCTCAGTTTTGAGGCCAGTCTTGTTTAGTATCCTTACCAATGACCTGGATGAGGGCATTGAGTGCTCCCTCATTAAGTCTGCATTATTCTATGACACCAACTTTTTCCTGGGTCCAGGCACTCACTTTGGCATCTGGATATGACAGCTTATCACATGGGGCAGGCTCTTTTGGGTATGCCAGAGCCATGTCACCAAGAGTCACAGCTGTCTCTATGGGTTGGGTTTTTTGGGGTTTTTTCCCCTCCTACCCCATCACTATTTTCCAGTTATCATAAATTTTGGTTCAACAAGCTGCTTGCAGAGATTCATCAATCCCTCAGTAGCGTTCTACAGCATGATAGATTCCAACACAGCAGCCAGCTGCAGCATCCTGAGCCATGGTCAGCTCAGCTGAGACCCACCACTGCTCACAACACACATGTAATTTTGAAAGATAAAACTGCGAATAGTTCCCTGGTGAAGATCCCTCCTAAGGACAGTGTGCATCCTCCAGAGACAATGTATGCTACAGGAGATGAGAAATGAACCTTTTCTATCAGCAGCAGAACAAGAGAACCTCATTGTTAGAGACTGTTGCAGTTTTGCCTGGCTGGGTTCTGGTGGAGATGCAGGGGTGGCTTCTGCAAGAAGCTGCTAGAAGCTTCCCCTAGGCTTGACAGAATAAACACCAGCTGAGTCATTGCTGACCAAGGCTGAGCCCATCAGCCATGGTCACAGCACCTCTGGGAGTCACAGTGAGGAGAGAAAAGACACAAGCAGCTGCTTTGTGCCCCAGAGAAGGAGTGAGAAGGTGTGAGGAGCTGTGCAGGCACCAAGGCCAGGGAAGGGCGGGAGGAGGCGCCCCAGGTGCCAGAGAGAAAGATGCCCCTGAGCCCCTGGAGAAACCCATGGGGGAGCGGGTGTCCCCCCACAGCCCAGGGAAGATGAGGACTGAGGCACAGGATGAAATCTCCTTAAACTTCCTATCCTCAAGTCTACCTTGTTAGGTTGTGCTTCATAAAGGAGAAACAGGGAACACAGCAATGGACACGATTTCATTGTGCTACTTTGCTTTGGGCAGGTCAAACTCACAGTCCCCTAATGACTGTGCACAGGCAGAACGTGGCAGCACTGTGTGCACACCTGACCTGCACACCCTGACCTACAGCAGCTCCGCTGCAGGGAGAGATACTGGTCAAAATCACACAATTCTAGAAAGGTTTGGGAAGGAAGGGACCTCAACCCCCCGCTCCAGGGTCAACCCCCCACCATAAGCAGGGAAACCCCCCACCAGCCCAGGGTGCCCAAAGCCCCATCCAACCTGGCCTTGAACCCTGTCAGGGGTCCGGGGGCAGCCCCAGCTTCTCTGGGCACCCTGTGCCAGGGCCTCCCCACCCTCCCCGGGAAGGATTTGTACCTAACATTCTAGTTCTTGTCCTGGGGACCCCTGTCCTGGATGCAGCACTGCAGAGGGGGTGTCCCAGAAAGAGGTGAAGAGGCAGAATCCTCTCTCAGCCCAGGACACAGTCTGAGCAGCACACTGCTGGGTCACTCTGAGTTTCTCAGCCACCAATATCCACGAGTTCTTCTCCTCAGGGCTATCCTCCATCAACCCCCCAAGCCTGTTGTCATGCTGGTAGCTGCCCCAACCCATGTGCAGGACCTTGCCCTTGTTGAACTTCATGCAGTTCACACAGGCCCATCTCTCCAGCCTGTCCAGATCCCTCTGGATGCCATCCCTGCCCTCCGGCGTGTCAACCCACCACACAGCTCGGTGTCAGCAGCAGCCTGCCAGGGGTGTACCTGATACCACTTGTCCACATTGCAGACAAAGATGTAAACATGTCTTGCAACTTCCAAGATTCCTCCTTTACTGTGGATTTCCCCATCAGAGGTTAGGGAGAACACTTAGGATGTTAAATTTGCAGATTTAATGAAGTTATAGGCTGTATTTATATGCTTATGTCATTTTTCTATGCTGAGTATCTAGAAATGTCAAATTGGGTTTCTCCTGAGGACTAGAGAATTTAATAGAAAGGGAGGGATGGACAACAGGAATGTTTTAAAGGGGAAAAAAACCCAAGAAACAAACCAAGACTCCCTTGTACACCCAGATCAGTCACTTTACACCAACTGACATAGTAAAAACCTGGGTTTTAAGCAACTACCTCAACAAGGAAAGACCAGAAGGAGAACAAACCCAAAAGCTATTGATATGCAAAAGGTGAGAGCAGAACTACAGGGTAACAGGGCTGAGCTGTGCTTCAGATGGAGCAAGGGCAGACAGCTGTGGCTCTGAGGGTTATTCTGTACAGGTGTTCCTCAGCAGAAGTGGTGTAGGGAACAATGTGCAACCTCCACTGCATGGAAGCAAGCCTGGGTCACCTGCAGTCACTAAAATAACTAATTTCCTGAGCAACTATAACGATCAGAGAAGCAAGTCATTCCAACAAGGAAGCCTCTTTCAGTCCTTTCCCTGGCTACAGCAAAATCAGGGTGCACACATCCCCTGGAGACTCACCTATCTTCGCCAGGTGCTCTGCTTTCTTCACCTCTTGCTCTGCACGGGTCTTGAAGCGATTGGAAGTGTATTTGTACATCCTGTGATGACCAAAACTTATTAATCAGCAAACTCAGCAGTAAGGCAAACCAAGATTTCATCACTGTATGAGAGCATAAGGTCTCCACATGCTGCTCTACTCTTCTCTTCTCAGGACATTCCATAGATGGAGAGGGAGGTTTATGTGTCAGGAACCAGGCAGTTTGGATACAGTGGGTCAGAGATACTTTAGTAGTAGCTGCAACCAAAAAATATATATAAAATATATCCATATTCTTGAAAGAATCCTGCAATAGTTTGGGTTGGAAGGGACCTCAAAGACCACCGGGTTCCACCCCCTGCCATGGGCAGGGACACCCTGCACTAGCCCAGGGTGCCCAAAGCCCCATCCAACCCGGCCTTGAACCCTGGTTTAGTTTGAAGCCGTTCCCCCTTGTCCTGTCACTACACTCCCTGATAAAGAGGCCCTCTACATCTTTCCTGGAGCTCTTCAGGTACTGGAAGGCTGCTGTAAGGTCCCCTGGAGCCTTCTCTTCTCCAGGCTGAAGAACCCCAACTCTTGGGCTGTGCTGGTATGGCAGGTGCTCCTGCCTAACTGCACCACTCAGCTCGGTGTCATCTCAAACCCGTGGGGGATGCACTGCATCCCACTGCCCATGGCTCTGACAAAGATGCTGAGAAGTGCCTGTCCCAGTATGTTCCCCTGAGGAACACCACTCAAACACTGAGCCATTGACCACAACTCTTTGAGTGCAACCATCCAGCCCATTCCTTATCCACTGAGTGGTCCATCTGTCAAATCCATGTCTCTCCAATTCAGAGACAAGGATGTCATATGGGACAGTGTCAAATGCTTTGCACAGGTCCAGGTAGATGATGTCTGTCACTCTTCCCTCACCCACCAGTGCTGTGACCCCATCATAGAATGCCATTAAATTTTTTAGGCATGAGAGGAAATCCCAAGGTTTAGAGGAATAACTTCTTCAGAAGCAGAAAGGAGTGAATACATATGGAAAGTTTTAATTTTATTTACACATAAGTAACTGTTCCTTTCTCCTGCAAACAGCTGTCTACAGGTACAGTCTGACAGAGCCCATCTCCATGCAAGGCACTCAAAGACTCTATGTGGCAGAGGAACTCTCTGAACAGAGCCTCAAATTTCAGCTCTAAAGTCGTAGGACATTTCTGTATCTACACCTCTGACTCACAACCCTGTAAATCATGCTTGAGCTGCAGTGGCTTGTGTCACCTTCCCTGTATCATACCATTCCAAATGCAGGTCACAATCTGACTGACTACTGCAGGCTCCAGAGGCAGAAGCTCATGGGTATGCACCACTTCTCTGCAGAGACATGTCAACTGAGGAAGAGATGATGACACCAAGATGGTTGATCATAACACCTGTAGGAACCCAAACTGCCTTCAGACACAAGGTCCTGGAGCTATCAAGAGGAAAATCCTATCCTAAATAGCTTTTTTTGTCAAAAAAATAAACCTCTCCAGCATTTAGTGGAAGCAAAAGCCACTAAAATGTTGTTTTTGCAGAGAGGTGGAAACACAGAAGGACAAAAGGCTTGACTGACCAACTTACTCATGTAAGAGGAACCACATTTAGATCCCAATGAGACACAATATCCCTGCCAACAGCAGACAGTGTATCAGGATCCATGAGAAACCACCTTGTACATATGAGAAATTCTGTTTAGGTATGTTTCAATCTTGATGTCAGGAATCAAGCCTCACCAACAGAAATCCCTTCTTCCCAAATCCAGAAAATGCACCCCACAAGCACAGACCACTTAGATATAGTTCTGCATTTAATTAACTCATTTTCTGCTACTGGTAAGGATCTCCTCCCTGAGGACAAAGCAGGCAGTATTAACTCTTCCAGAAATCCCCCAATAGCCATGGTAGGAGATGCAGAGGCAGGTTTGTAGTGGTACCACCTCCTCAAATGTATGTAAGCTACCTGGGGCCAAAAGAGAGAACACATTCTGAAAAGCAGTTTCCCAGGGATATCACAGGCAGTTACCTGGCCTAGGCTACTGAGGAGCTGCAAAAATCAGCTCTGCTAAAGAGCTGAGCACCACTGCTGCATCAACTATCTTCTAAAGGAACACCCTAAGGGCAGGACACTCGCTCAAGTACCCCCACACAGACTGTAGCTCCTGCACAAGTGCAGGGGAACAGTTTAGCCTGCAGAACACTCAAAGCCCAGTAGCTAACTGGAGAGGCAGGAGCTCCGTCTCCAACTTGAAAGGAAAAATCCAAAGCATCAGCAACCCTTTTTCAGCAGGTTCAGGAGAACAATTAAAAATAATCTAAAAACATCCTCTGTAGCTGTAAAAGCAGAGTAACTCCACCCTCAGACTGGACTGAATTACTGGTTTTCCTTCAGTAAAGAGACACCCATGGCAAACTAAACTCTGATCAGGTGTCTCAAGGTAAAAGTTCTACAACCTGTGTCTGAGTTTCTACAACCTGTCCAGGGTACAGCACTGGCACCTACTTCAAGGGCTGTGCTAGTTCTAAGAACCCAGGGTGAAGGTTTTAATGACCCATCCCAACAGCCAACCAGCTTCTGAAGCCTCAGCCTGGCATCAGGAGTGTGAGATCAGAAGGAAAAAGTCTGGCCACCCTCCAGAAAGACACAGCAAGGCTATGATAACTGGTCCAAGCCCAGGAAGATCTACACTGTGCTCTCCAGGAGCGCCTGCTCTGCACAGCCTTCACTACTCCACTGAAGGAGTGGGGACTTTAAACGCAAATGCCTTTGCAGTGTTGGTAAATTCTCATTGATCTTCCACCACAAGCAGATCCAGGAGTCTGAAAAGATGCAGCCTCAGTTGCTTTGTTAGATACACCAACATCTGCAGCGATCCTGTGAGCATCAGCATGGGGCACCTCAGCCCATCACTGGTTCATCCCCCAACGTCAGTTCCACTGACCACAGCTAGCCCAGGAGCACTTGGCATTACACCACTGTTACAAGAAGACACTGCAGCATTTCTTATTCCCTCAGCCCATGTAACCCATTCTGTGGTCAGGCTTTCCTGCCCTCCAAGCCAGACCAGTCCTTGATCAGGAATTGCCATTGCTGAGCAGTTACAACTTTAGCTTCCCCTTAAACAACTGCAACTGTTCCCCCAAACCAATGAAAAGTAGATGAGGAATTGGTGACAGGGACCCAGAAGAGCTGCTAAATTGGCTAAAAATAGCCTCTCTTCAACAGAAGATAGTCCTATGGTATAGGACAAAAGTCTCATATCCCTCACCAGGGATCACCTGCCTACCACTTGAAAAAGAATATAGTGAGACAGAGGAGCACATGGGGTGACCTGGTCCATGGTGTTAGCACCATCCCACAGCTGTGGCATCCTGTCTTTAAGTGTCACAAGAAGCTGGCCTCTGGTGAGATAAAAACCTGTGCCACTCTCCTCTGCTTTCCCTCAAGATTTACAGTGACCAATCTACATCCACTTTCTCCAGGGAAATGACTATCTTGGTGTCCTGGCTTCAGACAGGATAGAGTTATTTTTCTTTCTAGCAGCCAGAGGAATACCATGTTTAGGAGTCAGGATAGGAGCAGTGCTGTAACACCCTGATGTTTTAGTTGTTGCCAAGCAGTCAGGGACTTTTCAGTTGTTCATACTGCCCTGCTAATGAGAAGGTGGGGGGCACCCAGGAGGCTGAGGGGACACAGCCAGGACAGGTGACCCAAACTGGCCAAAGGGGCTATTCCATCCCAATGATGTCATGCTCAGTGTAAAGGAGGCTGGTGAGGGGAGCACACAGCTCCAGAACGTGCAGTTTGGGGACAGTCTGACTTTGGGATGGCTCTGAGCTGTACAGCCTGAGTTGTTCAGTTCAGTGAGAAGCTGCCTCTGTGTATCCCCAGTTCTGTGCATTTTGCTATGAAGTCCTGTTCTTGCGGTATCGCTCTCTGCCGCCCCGGTGAACTGTCCTTACCCCAACCCAGGGGGTTTGCCTTTGTGTTTCTCAACTTTCCCCTCTCCCCCTTCCCCCCAGAGAGAGTGGCTGGGTGGTGCTCAGCTCCTGGCTGAGGGTAAAACCACAACACTTGGTCAGGAAGGGAAGAGCATCATGTGTTATCTCCCTTGCCTTTGGGCAAGGAGGTGTGAGCTTGACAGACAGACCAGCTCTAAGCTGCAAACTGGCCAGGCTCTAAGGGCAGCAATCCGTGGTGTGACATCAGAATGTGGTGTCCAGCAGGCTGATAGTGGGCCCACACTGTTGAACCATGACCACAATGTGAAATGTTGCATCAAAACAATCCACAAACACTTGCACTGGTTTTAGCTGGGGTAAAGTCAATGTTCTTCACTGTAGCTTGCACAGGGCTGTGTTTCAGATTTGTGATGAAGACAGCATTCAAGACAACAAGGGTGTTTTTGCTGCTGCTGGGGAGTACTGACAGCATCAAGGCCTCCTCTGCTCCTCACACCAGCCCACCAGTAAGTGGGCTGAGGGTGCACAAGGCTTGAGATGGCTGAACCCAGTGACCAAAGGGATATTCCAGAGCACAGGACATCAAGCCCAGCAATAAAACCATAAGGAGGAGGAGGAAGAGGGACATTCAGCATTATGGCACTTGTCTTCCCAAGTTTCCCTTGGGCACGGTGGAACCCTGCTTTCCTGGAGATGGCCAAACATCTGCCTGCCTGTGGGATGTGGGGATGAATTCCTTGGTTTGCTTTGCTTGCATGTGTGGCTTTTGCTTTGCCTATTCCAATGTCATTACCCCAACCCCCAAGCCTGCCCACTCTCACCTTTAGGGTTCTCTCCCCATCTCCCCAGTGGGCAGTAAGCCAGCAGCTGTGTGCTGCCTGCTGTTTTATTAAGACAAATCACGTTAAGGTATCTAGAAGGCAGCCCGTGTGCCCTCAGGGACAGAACACTACTATTGCCTCAAGGAGCCTTCAATACACATTTTCCTTTCCCCTTCCATCCTTATAAACTCTTCCAGTCCCTGTTAAGCCAACTGGCAGCACATCCCAACACACTTCCACATTTTTTGTTTAAGGGAATTTTAAAGGGAGATGTCTATCCCAATTTCTATTCAAACCTACATCAGGTACACAGAGAAGTTAATTTTCAAACAACTATTTTGAAGTGCTCAGTCTCCTTTCTTTTCAGTCCTAACCCTAACTCCCACCATAGGGATTTCTTTGCCCTAGTTTAAAACAAAAAAAAAAGCACAAACCCAACCAAACCCCATCCAGTTGCCAAACAGTTTTTTATGGATATGGCATCTTGAACAGTATCTCCACTTTGTTTGCTCTGACAGGGTATCAAACTGCACACATTACCCATGTGATTTTTCAGAGGCTTTAGGTTTTCCACTCTCTCCTATTTCCATGACACAAATACCAGTTCCTGTTCTCTCATGATCTGTTTTCTGTGGTGTCAACATGGGATCGTGCAGGATACAGCTGGAGAACAAAATGCTAATCCTTTGCTATAAGGATTTTCTATAAGGTCCAACCTGCCTGCAGACTTTGGGTCAGTAACTTACCTTGGCTTGTAGAGGCAGCAGGAAAGTCGTTTGGTCTGTACTTTGTATCCATTGATGAAGATCCTCATCCTGGGGTCGATGTAAAGCACGGCAGCGTAGGCGCGGAAGGAGCGGCGCTCGGGCTTCCTGCAAGACAAGGATGCTCAGAGACAGAGCAGTTTGCTCCCTGCAGGACTACCAGCATAGTCCATGGAGCCCACAGGTGACTCCATCAATTCACCCCCCAAATAACCAGTGTCTCTCAGTGCTCATCTTGACGTCTCTTTCGGCCTGCATTCCACTGCCTCTCTCCTTCGGGTTTTATCCCTTCATTCCCCTCTAACTAAGAACAGCCAAGACCCACTACTGTCACAGAGCCTCCTCCTCCAGCCAAACCATAGAAACAAGATTAATCAGTGCCCAGGAAACTGCTACCCAGGAGCCAAGTGACCAGCAGAAACAGCCCCCTTGCTGTTCTGCTCTCCTGATGTATTTGAAGCACCTATGGCAGGATTCACAGTTCAGGTAACTGTTTCAGTCTCAGCTCACAGCCATCTATTTCAAAAGATGACAAAGATACAACCTTCAGTGAGAAAGGTAAGCAAAGGAAAAGGCCTTTCTATTTGAATGACCATGCAGCTGCACTCAGTGAGGCTTTTTGACATTCTATGCCTTCTATAGAGATCTTTCTATTGAGCTGTCCCTCTGACATACTGTCACAAAACACTGATGGACACACAGTTTGTGGCTTGGCAAGGATGTTCTGAATACAGTTGGATAATAAAGGTCAAACCTATGAACTGGACCATTTAACACTACGTGTGTGCCTCAGTCTCTAGAGCATCGTCTTACCCTCCCTTGCTCAGGGGTATGCTCTGATTGCAACCCCACTCACCATGCACGGACACTGTATCACAAGGTGAGGAGAAAGAAGCTCCTTCCAGTGACTCAGTGGTAATCATGAAAGCCCACCAGCAGGCATCAGACAAACTGAGGAGCCTATCAAACCCATGGACGTACCCAGGGAGTTTGCTGAACCTGAATACTGAATAACATGAAGGTAAGACACACAGAAATACCTAGGCTTACAGTGCTTGAAGCTGTGTTTCTATGGGAATGCAAGCATTGCAGGGAAGAAGCAAGTAATCTCATAAAAAAGAAAGCTTGTTAGGTGTGCCCATGGAGCTCTCAGATTTAATCAAGCATTTGGCTCAATTCAGTGGAGTTTTTCCTTTTCAGGCTGCAACTGAACAAAGCTTCCAGAAAGCTCAGTCAGAATCAGAATACCTCCCCGACGAGCTGAGCAAACACTCCCTGAAGAGGGCCCTTTCCTCCTCCAGCTGCCCTTTAAGCACATCCATTTCCATTCTCTGCAGGGAAGTCCAGGAACTGCCCCTGCTCCCAGAAAGACCTGGTGACACACCCCACCTACACCCCACCAAACCATTTGCTCACAGAGGCTGACCTGTGCAGAGCCTCACGTTTTGCTCATCACAAAGCTGAGCACCAGTTTTGATGAGTGTAGATGAAACCTAGAGCTGCTTTGTTTTAAAGTGCCTAAAGAAAGAAAGGCATAGAGTTTTGGGCTATGACTAAGCTGAGACATGCCAATGCATGCACTCACACCAAACACAACCATAATGCCTGCACACCGTTCATACACTGTTCAGCAAGGGTGTTTTGCTTTCCAGCAGCTGGTGCAGTGCTGTGTTTGGGAGTCAGGATGGGAGCAGTGCTGATAACACACTGATGTTTTATTTGTTGCCAAGCAGTCAAGGACTTTCCAGCTTCTCACACTGCCCTGCTAATGAGAAGGTGGTGGGGCACCCAGGAAGTGATAAGGGGACACAACCAGGACAAGTGACATGAACTGACCAAGGAATATTCTGTACCATATGGCCTCATGTGTCATATGTACCTGGGGGCTGGCCCAGGAGGGAGCCAGCTCAGGAGCTAGCTGAGCATCACTCCAGGTGTTGAAAGACTGTGCTATGCAGAATTTGTTTTGTATTCAATTATTTTTGTGGTTATCATTACCTTCCTTTTCTGTCCTGTTGAAATGTCTGTATCCCAACCTACAAGTCTTGCCTTTTCTCTTTCTGGTTCTCTCCCCATCCCACTGTGGGGAGGGGAGTGAGCAAATGGCTGTGGGGTTGTTTTAGCTGCCTGCCAGGTTAAACCATGATACACATGTGAATTCCAGGCTGCTAAAGAACAAACTAAAGACCTCCTAAATTCTCCAACACACCACAGGAAGAGAAGCTTTTAAAAAATACATGCAGACAGTACCTAGGCAAGCTCTACATGTAATTTGATAGGAGCCCAGGGGTTTGTAACACCTGCCACACTTACGTTCCCTCTGGGGGCGTTTCTGCCATCTGAATGTCTCGGGGATCAGAAGTCACATCCAGCTCTGGCTCTCCATTATCCATTAGTTTGAGGTTAAAGATGATCACCAGGGTGCCTGCGGAAGTAACAAGTTGATCAGGAGAATCCCAGCCAACCCCCAATTCCACACCTGTGAGCAGCACCACCCATCATTACCTTTCTCCCCGCGGATCTTACTGAACTGCTCCATCACCTCCTGCTCTGATTTGAAGGGGGAATACTTGTA
The DNA here is from genome assembly GCA_027925045.1 of Hypotaenidia okinawae. Lineage (NCBI taxonomy): Eukaryota > Metazoa > Chordata > Aves > Gruiformes > Rallidae > Hypotaenidia > Hypotaenidia okinawae. The sequence goes on from BSDF01000017.1 coordinate 12,714,316, forward strand.
GATCAGCTCTGTCTCAATAGCAAACTTCTCCATGTTGTCAGTCACAGGCTCCCAGCTCCGTGCGTTCCAGGTGGGCAGGGGAACGATGACCTGCAATCACATCGCACCAGAGCGGCTCAGGCTCAGCCACTCCAACCAGCCCCTTCTGTGGATCATGGCCAAGTGACTTGCCCCTTCCAACAGACCCCAAAGGCACTGCAAGAGTCTTTCCTAACTTTTCAGTGGTTTGTACATTTGTCTAATACTCGAGGACCCCTCTTTGCCAGCCTCTGAGCTGCCTTCCTACAACAACCCATCCCTGAGTAACCTGTATGTACTGGCTACTCACTGATTCAATGCCTTTTTTTTTCCTTCTCCCCTTGTAACAGCTTTCATAATACTCAACAAAAAACCCAAACTTTGCTTCTTTAAAAATGACCACCTCTGAGCTGAACTTCTGTACTCAACTCTCCTTCACTCACCTATCCAGGACTCACCCACTGATGCAGGACTCTAGCACAGTTATTGGCGTTTTCTGGCATTTAGAACAAAAACACAGATAGAATTACAAACTGCAGCTGACTATCAGGGACAGCGAGGCCCATCCTCACTTTAGAATTGAGTTCAAGCCAAAATTTCTGGCTCCCAGAGCCACTGTTGGAACCACATCACTGTTCCCAACTTGCTTCAGTCATCAGCTGCCCACTAACAAACACTGCCTCCTCAACAGTTTCTCTGCAGAGCTCCCTCCACTATCCCAACAGAAAATGCTTTCTTAAGACACTATCCCACTGCAAATTTAAAACTTTTAATTATCTGTCTTGCCTGGAGAGTCTGGATACAGAACAACACCTGAACTCTCTAGTGAGGTACACAAGTTTTCAATACATAGAACCACACTGATTGTTTTAATTTAAGAAAAATATCTGCAAGAAGGAACATGTCTGGAGTTTATGACCTGTGGGTAGCAACTTCAGTCACACCTTCAGTTCTCCACAGAAAACCAAATCAGAGCAAGAACTTTAAATCCAGCTCAAACTCCCATTTTGTGGAAAGAGGAAAAGCCAAGGAACCTGGGCATGTCCTGAATTCAGCATAAGCAATGTGATGTGACTGAAACAAGTTCTTCAGACTTGCTGTAGTGCAGAGAAACCTCTCAAACAGAATTAAAACCAAAAGGAAGAAATCTTTTGTGACTTTGCAGAATCCCTAGAAGCATACCACCCAAAGAAAACATTACACTGATCCAACCAGAGTGGCAACCAACACTGCCAGAGACTCTTCTCCTGTGAGAGCAGGGGAAGCTCAGGTGAAACAGCATTCACCACAGTAGCTCATTACAACAAAGTGCATACAAACCTCATCGATGCCTTCTTCCTCATGGAAGGTCCGTGACAGGAGGAGGCACGTCATGGTGTCCTCTTTCTTCGTGAACAAGATGAAATCCTTCCCAATCCGCATGGAACCCCTGGAGACAGATCACAGGCTGCATGTTACACCTGAGGCACAGAGCTTTCTAGAAAGCAGACCACATGATGGCCTTTTGTTCTTCAAGCACACAGACTACGACCTCCTGCTGCTTTTTCACGTGGGCATGAATGATACTGCAAGCCAGAAACCGAGCACAGCCAAGGACTGCAAAGCCTCAGGGTGTGCAAGTGAAAACCACTGGTGTCTAAGTTATCTTCTCCTCCGTTCTGCCAGCTGAAGGAGGCAGCGAGGAGGAGATCATAGAATCACAGAATCCCAGGGGTGGGAAGGGAGCTCCAGAGCCCATGGGGTCCCACCCCCTGCCAAAGCAGGGTCCCTAGGACAGGGCACACAGGGCGCTGTCCAGACGGGGCTGGAATCTCTCCAGAGAAGGAGACTCCACACCCCCTGGGCAGCCTGGCCCAGGGCTCTCTCACCCTCACTGGGGAAAAGTTCTTCCCCAGATTGGGGGGAACTCCCTGTGCTCCAACTTGCAGCCATTGCCCCTTGTCCTGTCCCCACAGACACTGAGAAGGGGCTGGCCATTTCCCCTGCATCCCATGCTTAAGATAATTATAAACATTAATTAGGTCCCCCTTAGTCTTCTCTTCTCCAGGCTGAACAGCCCCAGCTCCCTCAGCCTTTCCTCACAGGGGAGATGCTCCAGGCCCTTCAGCATCTCCATAGCCTCCTCTGGACTCTCTCCAGGAGATCCCTGTCCTTTTGATCCCAGGGAGCCCAGCACTGGACACAACACTCCAGGTGGGGCCTGAGCAGGGCAGAGCAGAGGGGAGGATCCCCTCCTATGACAGCATGGGTTTATGAAAGGCAGATTGTGCTTGACCAACCTGATCTCCTTCTGTGACAAGGTGACCTGCTTGGTGGATGAGGGGAAAGCCATGGATGTTGTCTACCTGGACTTCAGTAAAACCTTCAACACTGCTTCCTACAGCATGCTACTAGAGAAACTAGCCTCCCATGGAATTGATGGGCACACTCTTCACTGGGTGAAAAACTGGCTGGATGGCCAGGCCTGGAGAGTGGTGGTGAATGGAGCTAAATCCAGCTGGCAGCAGGTCACAAGTGGTGCTCCCCAGGGCTCAGTGCTGGGGCTGGTCCTGTGAAACATCTTCACTAATGATCTGGAGGAGGGGATCGAGTGCACCCTCAGCGAGTTTGCAGATGACACCACATTGTGTGGGAGCATGGATCTGCTGGGCAGCAGGAAGGCTCTGCAGAGGGACCTGGACAGGCTGGAGCGATGGGCAGAGGCCAACTTTATAGGGTTCAACAAGGCCAAGTGCCAGGTCCTGCACTTTGGTCACAGCAACCCCAGGCAGTGCTACAGGCCTGGGGCAGAGTGGCTGGAGAGCTGCCTGGAGGAGAAGGCCCTGGGGGTGTTAGCGGACAGACAGCTGAACATGAGCCAGTGGTGTGCCCAGGTGGCCAAGAAGACCAACGGCATCCTGGGCTGGATCAGGAATTATGTGGCTGGCAGGAGTAGGGAAGTGATTGTTCTGTTGTGCTCAGCTCTGGTGAGGCCACACCTTGAGTGCTGTGTCCAGTTCTGGGCCCCTCACCACAGGAAGGATGTTGAGATGCTGGAGCGTGTCCAGAGAAGGGCAATGAAGCTGGTGAAGAGCTTGGAGCACAAGTCCTACAAGGAGCAGCTAAGGGAACTGAGGCTTTTTAGTCTCAAGAAAAGGAGGCTGAGGGGAGACCTTATGGCTCTCCACAACTACCTGCAAGGAGGGGGTAGAGATGTGGGGGTCAGTCTCTTATTTCAGGTAACAAGCAATAGGATGAGAGGAAATGGTTATAAACTGCACTGCAAGGATTAGGTACTCCCTAATCGTGTCGGGCTCCCCAGTTCAAGACAGACAGGGAACAAATGGAGAGAATCCAGGGAAGGGCTGTGAGGATGATGAGGGGCCTGGAGCATCTCAGGTGTGAGGTGAGCCTGAGAGAGCTGGGGCTGTTTAGCCTGGAGAAGACTGAGAAGGAGAACTGATCAGTACTTACAGATCTCTAAAGGGTGGATGTCAAGAGGAAGGGGCCAGAGTCTTCTCAGTGGTGCCCAGTGACAGGACAAGGGGCAGCAGGCACAAACTGGAACACAAGTAGTTCCATCTCAGTTTGAGGAAAAATTACTTCACTCTGCAGGTGACAGAGCACAGGAACTTCTGGTTGTCCAGAGAGCTTTGTGGAGTCTCCTTCTCTGGAGAGATTCCCAAACCCACCTGAACGGCATTCTGTGCAACCTGCTCAGGGGGATCCTGCTTTGGCAGGGGGTTGGACAGATGATCTCCAGGGGTCCCCACCAAGCCCTACCATTCTGTGAATCTGTGATTCCCATTATGCTCAATTATGAGCTGCCAAAACCAGTAAAGGCAGCAGAAAGTGGCAACATCTCAATCTAGGTATTTTCATTACCCTTCCAAACACTGAACACCAGTGACAATTGAGAGGTGCAGGAGCACAGGGTGGTTTTCTAGGCTTACACTGTGCATAAAGTTGAAAAAAATATTTTTTTAATCTAAAAAAAAAAAGACTAAGGTGGAATGTGACAGCAACCTTCAAACCCCTGAGCAGAGTGTCACTGTGACACTTCATGTCCCCACACACAGAACGAACAGCACCAGACAAGTTACTGGGAGACTGTCTCCTGTCTGTCTCAAAGGAGTTGCTGACACCTGAGCTAATGCAATTTACTAGGCAGCTGTCACAAAAAGAGACAGTCCCATCTTCCTCCCCACTCTCCTATGCCAAACAGCACCTTTCCCATCTTCTCTTTTACCCTGTTACCCAACTCATTCAAAAACCTTCAAGGAAAATTAACACTGCATCAGAAGAAGGATTAGAGTTCTGTCAGTCCAGTTTTCCTTAGACTGGCTTAATCCTCAATATCAAAGCTCAGCTTTTGCATATTTAGTTTTCAGACTGCATTTCTCAGCTGTAGCACAGAATGTCTCCTGGTCAAATTAAGAACAGGACAAAGACCACAGCTTGATCAACAGTATCTCAAGGTCCCTTACCTTCCCCTGTCTTTATTTTAATATAAATACTTTACATACAGGTATAATCAAGCCATGTGGAACAGTGTAAAGCAGAACAGCTGATCAGAGTGAGCATAACAGTCCTCTGACATTCCCAAAGACATCACGTCACCACAGCAAACACTCTTCTCTTTCCTAGCAAATCTCTTTCAACTACTAAGATTTCCTTCCACCTCTGTTCCTCTGATGCTCAATCCCAACTCTCCTCTCATTCTTTCCATCACTCCCCTTCTCCACACGTTTGTTCAAGAAAAAGAAGTTTTAAGTCCATCTGCCCTGCACCAGACAACTTCCCTGCTGAGAGGCTAGGGCATTCTTTCGCTCCAATGTTACAAGCTGCCTGCCACATGATTATTAAGGTTTTGTTTCCTGCTCTGTGGTTTCTCTGCAGCTCTGATGTGTATCCTCCACATCACCAGCTTTGGACAGACTTCTCAGCCCCTGAAGAACTACAGCAGGTGTTTACAGGTGTTTATCCGGTCATGGTAACTTTATTTAGATTACATCTACCTTCCCCTCCCCGCTGGAAGAAGAGATACACCCCCCAAGCCCAAGCTACACTCAGCCCCTGACCCCCGGGCCCCCCAAGCCCCGGAGCTGCTCTCCTTGTACCTACGATTTCAGGCCGTTCCCGTACTGCCCGATCTGGGTGGACTCGGGCGACCGCTTGGCTGATTTCCCAAACTGAATGACACTGGCGGCCTCGTCTGGAGCAGGAGACAAGGAGCAACAAACAGTAAGGGTTATTTTAATATAGGGACACATACACACAGCTTACATCAGCTCCTTCACTGCTAAGCAGCATCACACACTGCTTGATGGCACTGACATCAGCAGAAGCTCTGTGCAGATGCCCTTGTGCTGACAGTCTGCACCTCCAGACTAGCCCAGGGCTCCATCTGAGCTGTGTGGAGACTTGTCCCAGAGATGATCTGTTGTGTCTGCCAATGTTATCAACATGCTCATGAACCAAAGCATCCCCTGGGACACTGCAGTGCTGCTGTACTGCGTGTACAGCTGACACCACAGCCCCAAACTTCTGGCATTAGAGCATAAGCCAGGACTATACAAAAGGGTCCTGAATGTCTTGTATTCTGGAAATACATCCCTTGTCCTTCATGGCACTGAACTGAACACTGACTAATTAATGCACTAGGAAGACAAAAGCTAATTTTTGTAGCAGATTGCTGGAGCACTGGAAGCAGGACAACTGTGGGTGAAAAGGCAGCACTAGCAAGTGCCACAGCAATTAACAAGTACTTTATTAGCACACAGGATGGCTTTGCAGCTGAGAGGATCTGTCATTTTTTCGTTTAAGTCTTTCTATTGTTCAAGGGATAAAGTATTTTAACATCATCCATAGGACAGAACAATTCCTCTCCCTCCCCTCAGGAGATAGCAATCACTTCACCAGAGTTTGCTGGGAGAGATGAAACAATTCCAGAGACAAGGAACACCAGGTTCCTGGACAGGAAGGCTAACAACAATTAACGCCCTCAAATGTGTACACAAGCTGTGAGGGAGCACAGGCCATCCCTCACCCCATCAGCCACCTACGTGGAAGCTAAGCTGGATTTAAGCATACAGAAGATTTACCCAGCTCTGCTAGTACTGACAGGGGACGTTCTACAGTCAGAGGTTTAGTACTAACACTGTTGGTGTAACACAAAGTCACTGATTCAGTGTCAGGATGCCACTTCCCACTGAAGTGACATTAAGATAAAGCCACAAACTACAAGGCAAAAATACAGGAGATCAAATGTGGAAGTACCTTGCTGCCTCAATTAAGTATTCTCATAATGAGGGTCCACAACTATTTCAAAACCAACTTTCAACTGAATGGAGAGTACCTCTTCCTTTGCTTCAGCCTCCTTCAGGATTTTCTAGCCAAACAAAGAAATGCTCTGTTATTTTTTATTTGGAATCTGGGGAAGGATATTGACAGTTACATGACACTTACATGATTCTTATTACTATTATTGTGTTGGGTTTAAAGCCTGGTCAGAAAAGGGACAGAGAGAGTGGTGAGGGGCTGTCAGGGGCTGCCCAGAGAGGGGTGGGTGCCCCGTCCCTGGGGGTGTTGAAGGCCAGGTTGGCTGGGGCCCTGGGCAACCTTGTGTAGCTCCAGGCCTGGAGGTTGGTGTCCCTGCCTGTGGCAGGGGGTTGGAGCTCTGTGACCCTTGGGGTCCCTCCCAACCCATGTCATTCTATGATTCTATGAAGAGGAGGCTACTGGAACCCTTTTGCTGTACAAGAAGTTGTATCAACAGCTATTTTTAAGAAAACTTTGAGAAGCCTAAAAAGGAAAGAGTAACTGTCTGAAGCATTTCCTCCTTCAGAAAAGGTGACCATACTATTGATCACTCAATGCTGGATGTTCAAAACCATCCTATAAGGATTCTTCTTTCTGGGCAGAGACAAAGATGATGCTGAGCAAAGAGGACTACCTGGCAGCAAGGGAGCCTCCCTCTACTCCAAGATCGCTGTCTGGCAAAAATGTGATCTTTACCTCTTCCCAAGAATTAAGGTACAAATTATTCTTTTCCAGTTTGAGTTAAGGGTCTGGAGGGAGTTTAATTTAAGGCCATTTTAGTCAGACTCTCTTCATTTTGTCATGTCCGAGTTACTGGATTAAAAAAAATAAACAGAAAACCAAAATAGCTCCAAACCTCCCAAACAAACTCCCTGCAATAAAATGGGGGGTGACAGGATCTTGCCAAGCAGACAAGAGAAACAACAATCCAAAAGAATTCACTCAAGATGGCAGATTGAGCTTCTGAGCCCAAGAAAAGAAATCTAGGGCACAGATAAATTTGCTAATAAGAAACATCAGATGCCTGGGATGAAGAACTGAGGGGAGGAATTGTTTTGTTCCTGACTGTTGGTTCTCCAGGACAGCAACAAAATATCCTCCTGAATGACAGACAGGCTCTTACAGCACACCACCAACAGCCCTGCAGCCATGCCTCCTGGCTCCCCTGCTCCAGGTCACAAAGCAGCCACTTGAGCCAGACCTGGCTTCACCCTGTGAAGAGAGCCCTCTTGTAGTCCCAAGCTCTCCAGTTAAGAAAACACTAAAGGTCCCAATCTTAGCACAGAAAATTACTCTTCTTGCCTTCTACATAAATTTATCTGCTCTATTTGCATTAAGTAGGGTACCTGCAGTAGACTCAACAGCATCTCAAAAAAATATCCTAGAGCCAAAGCATCTAACTTACTACCTGAAAGAAATCAGCCTAAACCAAGGCTACTGCCATTCAGGCTTCCCTGGGACACAGGGAAAAGGGGAGAAGCTCAGAGGTCTTCCACTCCTGTAACAAACACTGACAGTCAGGCACCTCAGGGATATGACTGAACACAGCCAGTGACTGAACAACCAGCTGGCTATACGTTCATGTGATATATTTAAATAATGTCAACTTGAGACGGAACATCAACGTGCTACATGGCTAAAAAGAGGCATTTTCCCTTGAGAAATACACAGACCACTCCTCAGAGCAGCCTGAGTGCTCCTGCCTACACTCCAAACCGTGCACATGGGCTTTAAAATAAGTGCCAGAATACCAGTTACAATTAAACACGTGTCCTGGGTTTGGCAGGGACAGAGGTCATTCTCTTTCTAGCAGCAGGTGGAATACCTATTTAGGAGTCAGGATGCGAGCAGTGCTGTAACACCCTGATGTTTTAGTTGTTGCCAAGCAGTCAGAGACTTTTCAGTTGTTCATACTGCCCTGCTAATGAGAAGGTGGGGGGCACCCAGGAGGCTGAGGGGACACAGGCAGGACAGCTGACCCAAACTGGCCAAAGGGGCTATTCCATCCCAATGATGTCAACACTGCCAGTGTCAGGTGTTGCACTTGGGCTGGAAGGTTCCCAGACAGATAAACAGACTGGGAGAGGAGTCCCTTGAGACCAGCCCTGCTGAGAAGGACCTGGGGGTCATGGGGGATGAGGAACTTCCCCTGAGCCAGCAGTGGCTCTGGCAGCTGGGAAGGGCGATGGGATCCTGGGCTCCATCAGCAGAGGGGTGGCAGCAGGGACAGGGAGGGGATTGTCCCTCTCTGCTCTGCCCTGGGGAGGCCCCAGCTGGAGTCCTGTGTCCAGAGCTGGGGCCCCAGCACAAGAGAGATGTGGGGCTGTTGGAGAGGGCTCAGAGGAGCCCCAGAGATGCTCAGAGGGCTGGAGCAGCTCCCCTGTGGAGAGAGGCTGAGGGAGCTGGGCTGGGTCAGCCTGGAGAAGAGAAGGCTGTGGGGGGACCTCATTGCAGCCTGCCAGTCCCTGAAGGGAGCAGAGGAACAGGAGGAGAATCAGCTTGTAAAGGGCAGAGACTGGGAGGACAGCGGGTAATGGATTAAAACTAAAGGAAGGAAGGTTTAAATTGGATATTAGGGGGAAGTCAAGTCAACTTTCAACTAAATGGAGAGTACCTCTTCCTTTGCTTCAGCCTCCTTCAGGATTTTCTAGCCAAACAAAGAAATGCTCTGTTATTTTTTATTTGGAATCTGGGGAAGGATATTGGCAGTTACATGACACTTACATGATTCTTATTACTATTATTGTGTTGGGTTTAAAGCCTGGTCAGAAAAGGGACAGAGAGAGTGGTGAGGGGCTGTCAGGGGCTGCCCAGAGAGGGGGTGGGTGCCCCATCCCTGGGGGTGTTGAAGGCCAGGTTGGCTGGGGCCCTGGGCAACCTTGTGTAGCTTCAGGCCTGGAGGTTGGTGTCCCTGCCTGTGGCAGGGGGTTGGAGCTCTGTGATCCCTGGGGTCCCTCCCAACCCATGCCATTCTATGTCATATGTAAAGGGGGGTTGATGGGGGAGGAGCACACAGGCTCCAGATCATGCAGTTTTGTGGGAGAGTCCAACTCCAGGACAGCTCTGAGCTGCATGGCCTGAGCTGTGCAGTTTGGGGAGACACTGCCTTTCTGTTTCACCACTTTTGTGTATTTTGCTATGAAGTCCTGGTGTTATTGGTCTCTCTCTGCTGTCCCAGTGAACTGTCCTTATCCCAACCCATGAGGTTTGGCCTTTGGTTTTCTTTTCCTTTCCCCCATCAGAGAGAGAGCAGCTGCATGGTGCTCAGCTCCTGGCTGGAGCAAAACCATGACAACATCATTCCTCACCACCACGAGCCTTTGACAAAGAAAGATCTAACAGAGTAACCAGTGCATTGGTACTTAACAGTAAAACAGAAGCACTTCTGAACTTCCAGACTTCAAAAATATTGTTTAAAGGAGCAAGAACAGATATATTTACCCCAATCCTTGGGAAAGGACTAGAGTAAGTCCTCTTAAGAACTATTACAAGCCAAATGAAGCATACAATTGGGATAAGCCAGCATGGACTCACCAAAGGCAAGTCACACCTGACCAACCTGGTCACCTTCTAAAAGGCAGCAGTTTCTGTGCACATGGGGAGAGCAGTGGACCTTGTTCAGCTGTGCTTCAGCAGAGTGTTGGACACTTTCCCACAGCCTTCTCATGGACACACTGGCAAGGCAGGCTGGATGAGTGGGCTGCAAGATGGGTAGGGAACTGGCTCACAGGTCGCACTCAAAGAGTGATCATTCATGGTGTTTACACTGGCTGGCAGCCTGACACAAGTGGGGTCCCCCAGGGATCAATGCTGTGACCCACACTGTTTAACATCTTCCTAAGGGATCTGGATGACAGGATCAAAAGCATCTGCTCCAGTTTTGCTGGTGGTGGTGTGCTGGACACATCACAAGAGAGAATCATCTTAGGGAGACAGGCTGGAAGAGTGGGCAAGTGAAAACTGTGTGAGTTCAGTGGAAGACCAAGGTCCTGCACCTGGGGTGAAATTCCCAGAGCCCAGTACAGGCTAGGCATGAATCAGCACTGCACTGCTGCAACAAAAAAGACAAATAGGATCCTGAGCTGCATCCACAGAGGCAGAGAGATGTGATCATCCCACTCTACTCAGTGCTTGTCAGGCTGTGTCCAGTTCTGGTCTTCTCAATTCAAGAAAGATGCAGACTGGGCAAGGTCCAAAGAAGATGATCAAAGGGCTGGAGAACTTGTCCAATGAAAAAAGACTGAAGGAGTTAGGTCTCTTCTTCCTGGAGAAGAGGGCCCAGTGTGAATCTCATCACAGTATTGCAGTACTTAAAAGGGCAGCTATAAAAAGTATGAAGGCTCTCTCTTCACAAGGAACCATGTGGAAAAGACAAGGGCAGTTACACTGGGAGACATTTTACAACCAATTGCTGCAATAAACTCCAAGGAGTCCCCAACACTGGAGGTTTTCAAGACATGAAAGGACAGGGTGGTAAATCGTATCCTTTAGACTCCCTTTCCCACAGGGGGTAGGATCCCATGAACTCAGAGGTTGTTCCCAACATGGGCTGTCCTATGATACTAATATGCAAGTTAAAGACTTAGTTGAAAAAGTCTAATGACTAATTTAGGAAATGACCTGTAATTGTATTTTTAAAGGACTGAAGAAACTGACAGATTGATTTTCTGAATCATTCAACCTACATTTTGATTCATTAAATTCATCATAGAATCCTAGAATGCTTTGGGGGGATGAAGTAGCATGTGCTGCATGAGCTCTATTGTTTGATTTTGTAATTGATTCCTATTTAATATCTTACAAAAAAGCCAAACTTTTGGACCAATCCTGTTATCCTGATACCTCCCTGCAAGGCTTTTTTAGAAAAGCTCTGTACTGTGGCACCACTTAATCCTGAGATCTTTTGATAACTTGTGACTCCACCAAGGTGTGTTTGCAGCTTGAGTACACAGAATTAACCACAGTGCTGCAAGCATCAAGATAGTCAAAAGACTATTATATATTGCATATATATATAAAAAAGACTCATAGGGTTATGAAGTACCACTAGAAGGCACAGTATCTGCCAATCTCCTTTACAGAGTATCCCAGACTACCAAAGTCAGGATAAAATCCTTCAAGAGTTAGCAGAAAGATCAGTCAAGAGAAGCAACTTAATATTTAGCCAATACTTAAATCCCACTACAGTTTTCAAACTGAATTCCTCATGCAGGTCACAAACCTGTGTATCAAAGATTTAATGTATTTTTATAAGCCTTAATAAACAGAACACTTCATAGCTCAAAAGGATCCTAAAGACCTCAGGGATCAGAAGAAAAATGTTACTCAGTGCTTATTTACCCATCTCCTCCACCTTCTCCAAAACCTTCCAATTTAGCCCAGTATTTCTGCCCAGGAGAGAGCTCCTCTCAGGAGAATTTACCTTCAAGGCACAAAGGCAGTGCTATGAACTGACAGTGCTGTTTGTGGATGCTAAAGCAAAGCAAGAAGGCTTTTCTCCTGCTAGGTACAACATAAATTTACCTAATTCTGACAAGGCAGAACTGTTATAACTTCTTCTCCCACTCCTAAGATTTTCTATTGAAACACTGGCAAAATGTTTTCAATCTTGAGCTTTCACCTTCTGCCACGGTGCCCTTGCAGATGAGAGCAGAGATACACTCCCTGCTGGGCAGCCTCTGATGGGGAAAATGGTTCTGCTCAGCAAACCCTGTGCTCATTCCCTTTTCTGGCTACACTGTTCTCTCTCCAGCCAGCTGCAAGGGCACCGTTAGTGTGCTGAAAACCCACAGGCCCAGCTGACTCAACTCTGTAATGCAGCAAAACAATTTTGTTTTGGCCAGGTGAGTTTTCTGCACCTGAAGAGGTGAACAGCTTGATAAATGATACAGTGTGAAAGAGCCAGTGCAGAGGCAGGTACACATACCCAGGCATAGAACATGCCCCCTTTCTGAAGAACCAGGTTGTTGCCATAACACTGATGGCTGTTGCTATCAGCTTATGCCATAACACAGAGCCTCAGCTTGAAAATGAAGGTGTAACTTCCTGTCACTTACTTGAATCCATTCCCATTCCATCATCCAAAAAACACAGCATGAATCCACCTCGTAGGTCTTCCTGTTGCTCTACAAGAGAAGAGTTATTCAGCACTCCCAAAAAGGAAAGTTAGAAGTTCCACAGAATGAATTGGTGTTCACAAGTAACACAATGAACTGAACTTTCACAACCCCACTATGGCTCAGCTGTTAGAGAGCACCAGATTTCTGCTACAGAATTACTAAGAACTTCTCTTGCCCTTTAAACTGTATGTAAATATGTGCTACTGCCCTGGTTTTGGCTGAGAAAACTTTCAATCCAGTAGCACGTAGAGAGCTGTGCTTTCTACAAGAATAATGCTGAGAACACATTACTGCTTTTAGTTGTTGCTGGGTAGCTGTGTCTATGCCAAGCCAAGGACCTTCCAGCTTCTCAGGCCCTGACAGGTGCACAAGGAGCTGGGAGAGCACAGCCAGGGCAGCTGACCCCAACTGGCCAAAGGCATATTTCCCTGCAATGTCATGTCCTGCTCCAGGTGTAACTGAGAAAGTGAGCTGGGAGGCAGGAAGCTGCTCAGAAACAGACTGGGCATCAGGTTGTTTTTGTAGGTGGTGAGCAACTGGATTTGTGCATCACATATATTAGTATTGGTGGTGGTGGCTGTTGCTATTCTCTTCTTTTGCTATCATATTGATCTGCCTTTATCTCAACCCATGAGTGTGTTTTCCTCCATACTCCTTCCCATCCCACAGCAGAGGAGGCAGCAGCAGGTGGCTGCATGGTGCTCTGTAACCAGCTGGGCTTGAACCAGCACAGCCTCAAGAGTATTTGGTAAATGCAGTTTCTTAAGCATCCCATGTAAACAACTACTCCTCTTACCTGACCTCAGCTAAGTCTGGCCTACATGTTTGCCCAAGCGATTTGTAAAGGTATGGCTTTTTGAAAGACAACAGGCACTGGGGCAAAGGACAAACAGAATCAGAGAATTATTAAGGTTGGCAAAGAACCCTGGGATCATCAAGTCTAATGGTTAACCCAGCACTGCCAAGTCCAAAAATTAAACCATGTCCCTAAGCACCACATCTACGTGTCTTTTAAATACCCCCAGGGGTGGCAACTCTACTACTTCCCTGGGCAGCCTGCCTGCTCCAATGACTACCCAGCCCTTCAGTGAAGAAATTTTTCATAATATTCAATGCAAACCTCCACTGGGGCAACTTGAGGCTGTTTCCTCTTGCCCTTGTCCCTCCTACTCGGGAGAAGAGACCAGCCTCCACATGGCTACACCTCCTTTCAGGTAGTTGTAGAGAGCAACAAGGTCTCCCTTCAGCCTCCTCTTCTCCAGGCTAAACAATCCCAGTTCCCTCAGCCTCTCCTCACCAGACTTGTTCCCCAGCCCCTTCACCACTCTGCTGCCCTTCTCTGGACATGCTCCAGCACCTCCATGTCCTTCTTGTACTGCAGGGCCCAAACCTGAACGCAGTAATGGGCATAAACACCTTCACTCTCACTCTACCAGGGACAACAGACATCTGCAGCCTAAAGCCAAGCTAAGAACTGACTTGAATTGCTGACATCCAAGGAAGCAGCAGGAACGACTTACCAGTATAAATGTCTATTCTTGTGGCGTCTGCATCTCTACAAAGCAATAAAAACAGTGTTCAGTTGTCAAACAGAAATTAAGCTAAAATCCATGCACATGCAGTAATTTCCAGAACAAACTGACTGCACACATCAAAGTCCACAAAGGCCTTGCAGTCAACACTAACAGACAAGTTAAAAGTCACGTTATTCTACTTTTTGCCTACTTGAAGCCAAACTCCAGTACAAGACACTGCTGCCACAACTAAACCTAGTTACAGTGAATATCACTGGCTTTTTAACAAAAGTCCTGTTAAGGGCAGGGGGCAGGATGGAGGGTTGGAAATCAAATAAGCACATGCTTCTGAGCTCCCTCCTGCATGAAAGAAATAATACCTACATTTCTTCTGCTAAGCTGCCTACAAAAAGCTTACTAAAACTCCCTTGAAATACATTCAAGGTTGTCATAGGAAACTCTGTCATTAAAAGATCATTTCAGTCAAGCCCTTCGTACAACATCCATCCCACTGTATTTCAAAAAGCAGCCCACACAGCACTACTTCCCTCTACTCAAAACCATTTTGTTTTCTATATAGACCACCACATACCCTAGGCTTGCTGATCAAAAGACTGCAGCTCAGCACTGTAATAAAATCCCACTTCCCAAACACCAAAGTCTTGTCTCTGTACCCCCAAGCCAAGCACAGCTACCTCCTTCCCAGAAGGACAACCTCTCCTTTGCCACAGGAGGAAGCAAGAGGTTGAAGAGAAAAGCACCCATTAATCTCAAAGATGCTCCATTTAACTACATCATGAACATGGGAGGACAGCAGCAGTACACAGATACCTGTGGCAGGTTCCCTGAACAGCATCTTTTCCACAAGGAATATTCCAACTGCAGCTCCTTACATCACAAACTGTGTTGTGTGGCTGTTCACACTTGACAGGAAGCTATCTAAACTGTTTCCATAATGCCACATCAAAATCTGTTGTGAAGTTCAAGGGATAAGGATGCAAGGCTTGGGCTGCAGCTGCAGCCTGGACTCCTGAATACAGACATGAGAAACACGGTCTCCAAATCCCAAGTCTCCTCTCATGTGTCACAACTACTGTTCTTGCATTACTTTTCAATACATTGCTTCTGCTTTCCTTTTCCTCCTATCACCATGCTGGATACTAAGAGCCAAGGATTATTCAAGTATATCAAGAGTCTCAGCTCTAGTAATTATTAGTTTACCAACTTCTTCAAGCCAAAAAGCACACTTATTTTTTACCTTATCTTCTGTCTTCTAAGCATTCTCCTTCCCATCTGAGCTGGCTTATGACTCATTCAAACTTACCTTTTCAGGAATAGTGCTTTTTCTTCTTTTTTTTTTTTTTTCAGATGTAGCATTATAAGAGGAAATATTTGTACTAAACTACAGCAAAGTCTTCCATTTGTGTTTTATTTTGCAATGTCTACTAGATGTGAAAATCACTCAAGATCAGCAGATAAACAGGCTTATAATTAAGTCTTCACTGAATTTACCTTGGGAATTAGGCAGTCTCAGGTACATACCTGGCATTATCTACAAGTTCAGCAAGGGCACCAAATAAGAACTCATGGGTGGTTCTGCAACAAAACAGAATCAGCAGGGTTACACTGACACTGAAAAAGAGACACTTTAAATAAGAACCAAAGACATTTCCAACAAATTCAACTGCACATCTAGAATACCAACACCTGCCCCTGACAGCAGACTAGAATTGAGCATCTTCCTGTCTACCAGAGGCAGGCAGGCAGCAGATAAGCTGTCCCACAGAGGATCTGATTTAACAAACTACTCCTTAATATGGGCCAAGAAATCACATGGCAAAATGAAACAAGGGACAATTATTGACCTAAGGAAGCAGCATATGAAGTAAGTAATTCACACACTTATTCCCCATGCTGCCAGGGCTCTTCATGGCAACTAAATGCTGCCTTTATGTAAAACACATACAGGTGAGGGTTATGCATAAGGTCCATCCCCTCCATGCACTTAGTACTTTGTAGAAGCATAGGACTTTGACAGGAAGAAATTTCCAGATCCTGGGAGACTTCCAATAACTGGAGCTAACCCAGAGGAATACAGTCTCCTCCCACTACTGTCCCACACCCCCTTCCAAACTCAATGCTAAAATGACATAGCTCAGTGTCACTTCAGCACAATCTCAAAAGGCATATTTAGCTTCCAGCCTTTTCACTACCACCTTTTATATGCAGCACCCATTTGAAAGGCATCAAATACATGCCTTAATCATGAAGGAAAATACATGGTGAGAAAACCTTTAAGAGCTAATACACTGCCTGCCACCATTAACAGAGTACCTCCATGGAACAACCAACCTGGTGACCTATCTTTGAGATCGAACAAGTATTTCAAATACAGATAAGCCACACTGACTTCAGTGTTAACAGCAGCTACAAGACCTGGAGAAACCATTGCAGGAACTGGTTGCTCCTCTGGGATGCTCAATGAAGAATCTGAGTCCTCAGAAATACCTTTCAGTTTGCATGAAACCTTTTCACATACAATCTGCTCTTGCTACTACACAGAGACCGATGGGTGATCAAACAGTGATACCTCTTCCTATCTTCAGCTTCTGCAGAACAGACACACAGATACATCCCATGCAAAATATACAGCTGTCTATAATGCTAGTAATCACCAATCGAACTTTCACATCCATCAATATCATGAGCCCTAAGCCATCAACACAGCTCCAACCAGAGGTAAAACACATCAGCTTTCCAAGCTGCCTCTAGAACCAGGAGAATGGAGACTTCCACCTCTGCAAGCTCCCACTTGTCCACACAGAGGCAAGAGACAGAAGGGAAGTTGTGAAGACTACATTCCCAGTCAGAACTTTGTCACAGGAGCTCAAACACGGTGTTCTTTCCTTTGGGCAGCGCTTCCTCTGCAGAGATTTCAAATGCTTCCTTAAGGTCACAAGTACCTATTCAGCTCCACACATCAGCATCTGAGCGGTTTATTTGTACTCACCTCAGGAAAAACCCCTAAGCAAACAGATGCTTTAGCACTAGTAACTATGCTCCATTAGCAGCTTTCACTCTAATGGTTTACAGAATGTTCCAAAGGAAAAAGGTGCAAATAAGGTGCAAATAGGGATTTCCAAAAAGGCTTGAACAAAATCACTGAAAACGCAGGTGTAGGTGAAGGGAAGCAAGAGGAAATACTTTCCACAGCTTTCCACACTGCCATTCTCAACTTGGAACACCCACCAAACCTGGACTCTCTTGTTCTTACACAGCCAAAGTGAAACCTTGCTACAAGCCAATGAAATCCACTGCAGCTACTTCTAACTAACAAAAAGTGTATACGTGCTGTCAGTATTCAGGATGTTCATCACAAGACTTAACTTGCCAATATCTAAAGTCCTATGAAGTGCTTTGGCCTGACTCAGTCAACTCAGCTTTAACCAAAATCATGGTCTTGCCTTACTGTCAAAAGTGCCTGAAATACTCTACATCCACCAGGATCAACTGGTGGCAGTTTTCTCCCACCTCCCAAAACACCACTGGGATTACCTTACTCCTGACAATAAAACCCTTGAAGCAATGTGCAGCCTGTCAGAGCTTGCACAGAACCTGGAAACACTTGAGCATGAGCTACATGGGCAGGAGCTGAAGCAACAGTAGCCTCTGTTGATCAGAGCACTTGGAATAACCATAGAATATACTGAGTTGGAAGGGACCCCTAAGTATCACTGAGTCCAACTCCTGGCTCTACATGGGACCAGCCATGTCAGTGTGACCATGTGCATCAACTGATTGGCCATCCAACTGAAAGAATGCCACCTGGAATGGGGCAGGGGTGGTGGGCAGAGTGCCACCAAAATCTGCAGTCTCAGCAACTGTAATGGATGCAGACTAGCTTGGACCTTCCTACAACTTCCAACTCTCATTCAAGACAGCTCCATGCAGGAGTGCAGGCTTGACAAGGAACAGAAGTCCAATGCTGCCAATTTATTGAAATTTGGGTTACAAAAGGTCAAGTCAAACAACTCTGTAGAACATGACCAATTTCAAACATGCCTATAACCAACCATCTGCAATAACATCCCAAAGAAAAGCTTATTTTGTGAGGAGTTCTTAAAGAGCATCACCCCTGCCTGAACCCAGTGCGACTCCTGATCCTGCAGATCTTTGTTTTTTGTCCTGAAGGAGATCACAGATGGAAAAACGTTGAAGTCTGGCACACAGGTCAAGAACAAGAGTTCAGTTCCACTCAGAACTGCACTGCGTTTCAGGCAAGACTGGAAAACAGGCACAAGAAGGAATGGGAGAGCTTGGGGGTGGGGAAATTTGTTGTTCTCCAATTACTCATATTCCTCAAGTGACTTTGGGTTTTTCTAGTTCAGTGACCTTCTTCCACTCCAGCTGTATCCAACCCAATAATTCTGGAAAAATTCAAGTTCTGTTACAAGCTAAACCCTTCCTAGCACAAGAAGACAGTTTCAGCTCTTGAACTTTTATTAAAACTCCTTCCATTTTGCATTTCAAAAATTCAAAATAGTCAAAACCAAGTTGGTTGGGCTCAGCCTTGGTTTTGTGATCATCTCAATGAATGGCTTTGGAAGTCTCTTAAAGTAGCAACATTTACTTTTTCAGGAAAATCAATGTGAAGGCAAGCAGGTGGCTCTAAGAAGCCATAAAAACAACATGCAGAATTTTTACAGGCTTGTGTGCAGTGATTTTCATTCTAGGATCTAAAAAAAACCAACCACCTTACACATAGAATCACAGGATGGTTTGGGTTGGAAGGGACCTTTCAAGGCAATCTAGCTGAATCCCCGGCAATAAGCTGGGACATCTTCCCATCACATCAGGGTGCTGAGAGCCCTGTCCAGCCTGACCTGGAATGTTTCCACAGATGAGGCAACTATCACCTCTCAGAGCAGCCTGTGCCAGTGTCCCACCATACTCACTGCAAAGAATTTCTTCCTTATATCAATCTGCCCTGTTTTAGTTTAAAACTATCACCCCTTGTTCTAGTGCTACAGGCCCTGCTAAAATGCCTGTCCCCATTCAATTATTCATGAAGAAAAGCACTTGGAAAAAGCACAGTGAGGTTTTTTTGTTAAAAATACAGCAACTGAAGTGATTCAGGTGCATGCTGAAATTTGTCATCAGACACAAGAACACTAAGAAGCTGTTGAAAAGATCCACTACAAGTAGTCAAGTTCAGGCACCAAATAAACGGGCTTCTGTAGAACCCTTCAGACTGAGCACTCTGCATTCCACATACTGAAACTTTTCCTAAAGGAAGTATTAAAAAAGAAAAAGCATGGTTTCCTTTTCCACTTCAACAGCCAGATTGCTGATTTTTAACTGCAATTACTTCTACTGCCATGACCGGGAGAACATCTATAGCACCAAAAGGAAGTTCTCCTGAGATGGTATGGTTTTCCTCAGCAAAAGCGTGTCCATTATAAACAGCCACATGCTGGTCTTGGATTGGCTTTGCCTTGGGGTTTTTTTTGCTCTGCTTTTTCTTGGGGTAGTAGCAAGAGGGTGTTTTTGCCATGGGTTGCTTTGGGGGGTTCTTTTTATTTAAAAAAAAAAAAAAGATACTCCATTGTCCCCATTCTCATAATTAGGGAAGCACTTGGCTTATGCACTGATCCCCACAGTTCCAAAAAGGCTCTTTGCTTACGAGGATGACAAACCCTGGCTTTGGGCAATCTGCAGACCAGCTCCTCCTAACCATCTTTTAGCAAAGTTATGCATTGTAGTCATGTAGCACACCAGCCACATAGGCAGAACAGAAGGTATGGTGGCAACATGAACTAGTCTTAATATTTAATTCTTCAGGGTAGCAACAAGACATCAGCCTTTTCTGCAACATGGCATTAGTTTCTTAGGAAGATGGCCAGAGTTCCAGCGTTCTGCAGGCAGACACAAGCTTCTGACAGAGCTCTGCCATGTTGCCTTCTGATTTGTAGAAACATTGTTCACTGCAGCTGGACAGGAGAAGTTCCCAAACCAACGACAGCACCAGAACATCACTCAGTATTGTCCATCATCTTCAGACACCACTGTTCACTCCCATGCAACTTCTACCAGCCAAGACAGACGGAGAATCCACAGTAGGACACCGACCCAAGAGTGACACTGGGCCGTTGCCAAGTATCTCCTTCTGTACAGAACCCATTACTCTCCCAAGCCTGAAAAGATATGGATCATAATGCTCTTGGTTTATGGTAGCAGGACTTGTCTTGGCTGCTCTCACACATGTCTTGACAAAACCAGTCAGATCTACTCCAAAATCAAGTTGCCTGTAATTTTGTGCATAAGAAGCCTTCAGGCTCCTGCAGAGCACTGTGCTCCTCCACACACTGAGAAGTAGAAGCAAAAAAATCAGGTGGCACTTTACTACTTCTTCTCTTGAGGGTACCAGCAGGAGGGAACTCCTCCACGAAATGTCAGAAGACAATCTACACTGGTGACCAGCTGATCAAAATGAAAAAGCATCAAGTGTGGATCACATTGCTCTTCCAGGGCAGTTTGGCTAGAACAAGCTCTTACTTTAAACTCTTCTGTTGGTGGCACTAGGCGGCTTATGTGCAGCAGACAGATCTCATATGGGTGCTTAACCCTGCTAAGCACTGTTTCCTGGTGGTACTTTCCATTTTCTAGGCACACACTCAGAAGCAACCCATCTTAAAGAACTCTGTTTCTTCTCAGGAGTTTTTCTTTTGCATCAGTGACTTGCAAACTCTACAGCAGCATCAAAAAGCTGATCAAAAGAAGAATGGCGTGTTCATGCTTGAGATAACACCTGCACAAAATATCCAGGCACAAATGAAACAAGATGACAGCCACTGCAGCAAGGGCACACGCTTCTCCAGAGAGGTGAAGCCGCATCCTAGTTTCCAGCTGGGTTAATTTTCACCAGAACCTCTCACAGAGAGGGCACAGCCTGGACAACTGGCTCAAACATCACACGATGGCATGCTCAGCATATAAACAGAGAAGCTGGCTGAGAAGAAGGTACCACGGCTCAGGGACAGGCTGGGCATCCAGTTCCAGGCGGTGAGCAATTTGTATATTGAGGTAAGTCCTGCTGTCGTGAATTCCTTCTCCCTTTTCTGGCCTGGTGAGCTGAGCCACCCGCATCCCAGCCCGGAGGTTTGCCTTTGTCTTCCCACTCTCCTCCCCATCCCAGCGGGGGAGGGAGGAATAAGCAAGCAGCAGCGTGATGCTGCCGGCTGAGCACTAAACCATGACGGGCCACTCAGGTACGGCTGACACAGAGGCCATGCCTGCTTCATCCCGGGAGCCCCGGCCTCCCAGCGCCCACCACTCCCTACGCCTGCAGCCCGCTCACAGCGCTGCCCGGCCAACGACGACGGCAGCAGGCCAGGAGGTGCGCGGCCGGCAGCGCCGCGGGGGCAGCTCCGCCCCGCCGGGCCCCGGGCCAGACGCACCCATACTCACCTGCAGCCCCCGGCGCCACGGCTCAGAGCGAGCGGCCTCAGCCCGGGGCACGCAAGATGCCTCCCCGCCGCGGCGCCTCCCCGCCGCAGCCCAGCCCGGCGGCCGCGGCTGCGCAGCCCGGTACTCACGAGTTAGTGTGCAGGTACTCGAAGGTGAGCTGGGCCCGGTTCAGGCTGCTGTAATTGGCCATGGCCGCGGCTGGGCCCGGGCCGGGCTCTGTGTGCGCCGACGGCGACGCGTGCCTCGAGGCCGCCCCTCCCGTCGCCGGTGAACCGTCGCCGGCCACCGGCCACCCGCCCCCAGCCGAGCGGGCAGCGCCGTGCGCGGCACCCCCGCCAGGCCCTGGCGGCCGCCCGCCAACCCCCTTTGTCTCCGCCGCGATCGCGCCCCTCCGCCACCGCCCGCAGCCGCCCCCTCCTCCCCGCGCTGGCGGGGCGGGGCCGAAGCGCTCAGCGCCTATTGGGCAGGCGAAGGCACGTGACATGAGCGCCGTGGTGCGGGCCGCTGCGGCTTCTCTGCAGGCGCGTGACTGGCGCGCTCGGCCGGCGAGAGGCGGGCGGGAGCGGGTGAGCGCGGTCCGCGCAGGCACGCCAGCCCGCCCGCCCGCAACCGCGCAGTAGCGCGCGGAGGTCCCGCGCCCGCCCGCGAGACCAACAGGGATCCGCCCCCTTCCCGCGCTTCCGCCCTTCCGGAGCCGCGCGCTCAGCGCCATGGGGGCGGCCGCTGCCGCCATAGCGGGACGGGAGTGAGGGGGGCCGCGCCGCGCCGGGCCCAGCAGGTCACACGGAGCGGGAGCAGCCTCCGGCTCGCGCGTCCTTACGAACACCCCCCCCGGAACGGTGGGGCCGGGCCGCCGCGGCAGGGGCCGGCGGGGGAGGGGAGGAGGTAGAGCGCGGGGGCGGGGGGCCCGCGCCGGCCTGGCGCCGCTCGGGGCGGGGCGGGGGCGGATGCGGCCGGCGAGGCGCGGCAGGCCCAGCGGAGCCTGTGCGCCGGGCCGGAGCGGGGGAGGCTTCCCCGTATCCTGGTGTCCGCGGCTCCATCGGAGGGCCGCAGCTGGATGGAGAGACCCTGCGGCTGGAACCCATCCGGAGCCGGTTGGCCTCTGGCCTGTGAGAGTCCGGACGCCAAGGACTGTCTGGCCCCCGCAGCTGGCAGGACGTACGGTTGGTGAAGGCCCTGGCGAGTCAGTAGGAAGCGTCTCAGTGTGCCCGTATTTATTAAAACATATTAGCAGGTTGTATAACATGGCAAACAGCCTTGCTTCAGGCCTGCACCTTTGATTCATCCTGAAACCCGAAGGGGCTGAGCAAAGTGGGCCTGTCCTCGGATCCTGCGCAGTGTCCCCCTCTGAACCACAGCCTGACCCCAGGAGGCCTGACGGCCAGAAATACTTTACTGGATACTTAAGTTGCCCAGTGGAAAAACATACCAAATTCTCCTGAAATGGACTTTAAAGCGGGTGTCGTGGTTTCAGCCCGGCTGTGGGCCGAGATCCACGCAGCTGCCTGCTTCTTAAAGGAAAAGAGCAGGGGAAGAGGGAAAAAGGGGGGAAACAAGGGAAGGGAAAAGGAAGGGGCAAATAACTCCAAGAAACTAAGAGGCCCGTGGGTTGGGATAAGGATAGTTTACTGAGATAACAGAAAGATAAAATATACCAATGCTAACAGGACTTTAGAGCAAAAGAATATGAAACTCTTGATCCCCAATGCAGTTTCTCCCCGACCCACACAACTCAGGCCGTGCCACCCAGAGCTGTCCCAGAACCCAACCGTCCCCCCAAGCAGCACGCGTCCCGCCACTGCCCCTCTTCTTCCTCCCCTCAGCCCCCCGTTCTCCTGGGCAGGACGTCATTGCCATGGAATACTCTCTTTGGCCCATCTGGGTCACCTGTCCTGGCTTCGCCCCTCCTTTCTCCTGAATAGAGAAATAGGAAGAAGCTGAGAAAGTCCTTGACTGTCTGACTGCAACTAAGAACATCAGGGTGTTCTCAGCACTGCTTTCATTGTAACTCCCAAACACAGCATCCATCAGCTGCTACAGATGAAGTTAACTCTATTCTGACTGAAACCAGGACAGCGGGATGGCTGCATCTCCTGTGTCTCAGATAGTAAGATTCTGAACAAAGGGCCTGAACTCTGAAGGAATTCAGTCTGTGCAGAAACTGATATGACACATCTAAGCTAATTTTAATTTAATTACCTGTTAATTGTGATTGGCCAATGGCTAAAATCCAAGCTTTGTGTTTGAATTGCTTGGCTCCCATTTTGTTTACAGTACCTTCTGGTCTGTTTGTGTGAAATGGGTTCCCAGTGGTGTTCCAGCCAGAGCTGACAAGTCTGTAGCTTTATCCTGAGAACTTCACTTCCCAGCACAGCACCTAATTCTGTTCATCCTCAGTGTGACCTCTCCAGGTCTAAAGATTCCGTCAAGCCTGCAAGTCATGTCATTCCTGCTTATGGAGATTGCTCTGCGTGTACCTATGTAGTCATCAAAAAGTCACTACGTGTGTGTGTACGTGTGGCAGTGACTCTTCTAGGACTTACCTCTGAAAAGCTAGGCATAGCAGAACATCACAGCTGCATGAAAGAATTAGGAAAATGGCTGGCAAGACCCATTTTGGGTGTCATTAAGTTTATGAAAATACAGTGAATCTATTTGAGTCTTTTAAGATTGTGGCATCATTGTGCTCAGCTTTTATTTCATGATATTGCAGTCAATATCAGAAGCAGATGTTCAAAAGCAATAGAAGTCCCATCAGTGCACGGGCAAAGTAGCTACCAAGTTACGTGTTCCTAAAGAACATGATCCTGAACTTGCATATCTCATCAGCCTTGCCCTCTTTGGTGCTCTGAGTATCCTCTTCTCCCAAAAGGAAGTTTGTCTCATCATCTTACCTCCAGGGAAGAACTTCTGTTCCTTGCTGACACTGGAGAGGTTGACTCCATCGACAGTACTGCAGTTGGACACCTTCCTGCTGCTCCTGTGGGATCTGACCTGCTCCTAGGACTGGCTGGCTGGATACCGGTCCTTTCCTCTTGGGCCCTGGGATAAGACCAGTACATCACAGTTCCGTTACATTTGATCAGTCCCTGGCAGGAAATGCCTCTTTTCCATCCCGTTTGGAATTTGGTGGTGGTGAATTCCACATCTTTTATCATTTTCTTTGACGAAAGTGCAGTGGAAATTTAATTCTTACTCTCTACAGCTGTTCTGAAGTAGGTTTCAGACATGTTTCTGATTTCTGCTCTTTGGTCTCTCTTGCTCAAGTCTCAAAAGGATTATATCATGTTCATTGGCCCTCTGAGATGTCAGACATTATCCCAAGGAGTAATTAAATTTATTTACCTTTTGCAAAACAGCATTTGGATCACACTACAACTCTATCTTGGCAACAGCAGAGCTATTCCTTGGTGGGAACCTGCCTGACAGTGGATGGACAAATGACATGTTCTTTTTGCCCCTGTCCGGCTGCTGCAAACTTCCAAGGTCCTTGGTGCTTTAGAGATGGAACTCTTCCCACTGCGAGTTCACATTTATGCCCTTTAGGGGCAACTGTTTTTATCTTGGAAGCTCTCTCTCTCTTTCTCCTAGATCTGTTATACAGAGACAGGCAGTTTCCTTTGGTTTTTTTCCATCTGCTACCAGCACCATTTCCCTGAGCTGCCGTTCAGCACCAGGGACTCTGCAGCCCTCCTGTGTGAATGGGCAGAGCAAGGCTGGCTTCTGCACTGTCACAGGCAGTGCCCTCTTACCCAGGAGCAGCTCTTGCTGCAGCAGACAGCAGTGGCTCTGGTGCATATAGCTTTCCTGAGAAATGACCTGTGGATCAGTGCTTTGCCCAGCCTGTACAGGTCAAGCTCAAGGCAAACTCTGCTGCTCTCCTTTAACCCATGGCTGAGTTTCTCACTCTGAAATAATCCCCAAATGCCCTTGTAAAACTAGTCTTTGGATCTGCACTGGTCAGATGCTGTGTTTGTAGGTCCCTTGTTCTGACCTTGTGTAGCTCCAGGCCTGGAGGTTAGTGTCCCTGCCTGTGGCAGGGGGTTGGAGCTCTGTGATCCTTGGGGTCCCTTCCAACCCAGACCAGGCTGGGATTCTATGATCTCCATGTGCAGAATGGAAACTTCCTGCCATGAAACACTCTGCCCCTCGGAACAGCGCCCGGTGGTGTGCTTCGAATGGAGCCTCTTGCAGAGAGCAGCTGCATTACTCATCAAAACATTCTGCCTTTTCTGGCATGAGTTGAATCTCACGGGCCACCCAACATGACACCAGAATGCAACCTGTGAGGTTGAGAATTCAGAAAAAGGTTGTACTCGATGATCTCAAAGGTCTTTTCCAGCCCAGTGATTCTGTGATTGTTTTCCCCCTGGTTTTCCAAATGAGTTCTGCCTTACGTGACTGGGGGTAAACCTGCTTCCCATGTTAATGGTCACATCTGTGCAGTCTCTCCAGCATTCATGTCAAGTAGTAGAGCAATTTAATGACTCAAAACAAAGGAGTCATGAAGTGAGGCCTCTTTTCATGCAAGGATCTTTTTTAGCTCCTATGTTGGGAGACATCAAATCCTGCCTTTGATTTGATGAGCAGTCAGTGAGTCAATCCTTATAAGACATGCGGATCAAGATGTTCAAATGCAAGTACCTAAATGTGTACAGAAGGCACTGGTGTAAAAGTTCAGAGGTGGTTTTCACAGTACTGAGTGTCAGCCTCTTGTTTCTTTGTCTCCAGAAAGTTACAGCATGGGTCTAAATTGATTGCTTCAACTAGGTGCCACTCATTCTCAGGTAGACATTGGCTGTCACAAGTTCCTTTGCGAGTTTGCAGGAGAACAGAGAGACTAAGAAGAGAGGAGAGCAGGGACACATCTTGAAGTGAGAACCAGGAAGTTGTTAGTGGAATGGTGGAGACCCCCCACTACCAGTCAGGCTCCTTCTGTCCTAAGTCCAGCTTTGATGATTGAACCAAGTAAAGAATGGAATTGACAGACATGAAAAACATCTGAAATGTCAGTGTAGCATTACTTCACCACCTCAAGCCTAAGACAGAAAATACTCTGTGTCTTTGTGGGAATGATGTGCAGAAGAGCCCACAAGAAGCTAGTAGGAAAGGAGTGATGGTGACATCTTAAAATTACTTCACTGACAAACTTGGAAGAGTTGCAAATGGCACAAACCAATTGTTTGTGGGAGATTTACAGTTTGGCCTGGGTTGGATATTTCTCCACAGAGATGCTGAAAAGGGCCCACGCCTAGAAGTTTCCTTGTCATTACGTGACATTTTTAGTGGCCTCCTATCAACATGAGAAGGCATGCAGGCTTCTTAACAAGGTGACTAATTAGCTGGGTTTGTGTTTCTTTGGGGTTTTTTGGTGAGTAAATAGTTTTTCCTGTCTCATTATTTGAAATATGGGGGCTATGTTACCTGTGGGTTTTTTTCCAGTTCAGAGTGTCTTTTTAAACCAGCCATGGGTAGCTCAAGTCATTTCAGTTTGGCAAACTTGCAAGCAGCCAAAAACTTAATTGTGTGAAGGGCTTGAGGAGATCGTGTGAGTGCCTCCTTGAAGTAGCTTCTGAGTGGATTGGCTTGTGTTACGAAGGAAGAGATGGACAGCCATATGTCCACACCTGGGGAGTGCTAGGGAGGGAACAAAGCTCTGCAGGTTCTTCCCATTGAAACATTTCTCAGTGATGACTGAGAACAGGTTACTGCTCCTCTAGCACGTGGCGTGAGTGCTGCCGTGTGCTAAGCATCTCATGTCATCTCAAAGGCCTTGATCTCCCCTGTCTTTAGATGCGGACAGGTACAAGTTACACCAGAAGCCATGAAGTTGATATCAAAGAAGACAGGCTTGGCTGCCTTGGTAGGAAAGAATGAGAACTTCACAGATGCATAGCATCTTCTCTGGCATGTGATGGTTTGCAAGAAGCTGGTCAGTCTGGCAAAAGCAAACATGAAGGCAAGAGGTAGTGTGAGAAACAAAAGTACCACAGCAGCAGCCTGTAGGGACAACCTGTCAGTCAGCACACAGCTCCTGAGACTGTCCCTGGCCTTAGCAGGGACTCTCAGGAAGTCTGAAGGTTCTCAGGAGGTATAAAAAAAGTAAAAGAAGCTGTGGGGCAATGGCCTTTTTCCCAGTAACTTCACCTTGAAGTCATTTGTTCTTGTTGCTTGGATCTTTTATCCACACATGGTTATCCTCATTAAGAGAAAGCAACTTAGGAAAGGTTTTATCAGCACAGTTGGATCATCTTGTGATGGTTTGACCATCAGTGCTGTAACCCTATCTGCCTCCAGTTGGGAGAATGTGTGGATATGTCACAGTGCTTGTTCAGTACATCCTCAGCTCTCCTTTTTCATGGAGACTGGCTTTGTCCTGGTTCAGTGATCTGGATGGTACATGTTTCTTTTCTCACCTGAACCTAAATATTTTTAAAAGACAAAGTCCTTTGCACTGGAGGGGTGGCTTGGTTCCCATGACTCTCCCAGGCTGTTTCTCACCCCACCTCTCCAGCTAATCTGGCCTGACAAAGAAGAGCAAAGTATCTGTGTAGGCTCACACAGAGCGTGGTGGTGGCATGTTTCCTACAGGCATGTGGGACTGTGGATGTGTGGAAGCCAGTGAAGAGAGATGGTCTCCAACCTGCCCTGAAAGGCAGCTTAGATGTTGCAGCAGCTGTGGCAGAATCTGAAACGGGAAAATAGCAGCACTAGTGACATTAGTGCAAAGCAAAGTTGCAGACTGGCCCTGGCCTGAGGTTAAGTGAAGGAGCGACTGCCAGGCCCGCAGATTGAAGAGGCTAATGGGGTCCAGCCCCTTCCTGGGGCTAAGCAAGCAGCAAGAAACAGCCAAAGGGGTGAGAAGTGGTTGCTGCCCTGGGTGGAGAGTGCCTAAGGGCAGTGCCACCTGACAGGTGACACAGGAGGCTGTTAACTACGGAACAACAGCCCCAAATCAGAAAAACTTGAGTTTGTTGGGTTGTTCCTATGGCAGGGGGAATATAGAGGGCAGAGCATGTCATTGGGGCTGTTCAGGGTCAGGACAGGCATTAGGTCAGGTGCAGTCAAGAGCAGGACAGTAAATCTGCAGTGGCCCAGTGGGTGAGTTGGCCTTGCTCCTGCAGCCAGGAGACAGGATGTGGCCCAAGCACCATTGAACCAGTTCCCTGACTCTGCCTAAGTATGGCTCACATTAGTGTCTTGGTTCATCTGAATTTTGGCAAGGACCTTCTAAGGAATCACAGATCATGTTTGTGTCCACATTCATTTCTCTGTGTGAAAGGACTGTAGTGAGGAATGAAAGGAAGTGCCCCATCCTACCACCCCTGGGGACAGCTGCCTGCAGCCCCTTCCCCAGGCTGCTGCTGACAGTGTCTTCTTGAATTGGAGGCAGTAAGTCTCCTCACAGAGCCCACCCAGCAGTCTCAGCAGCACATCTAGGCGTTTGGCTCGGACCGGAAGGTGACCTGTACCAGGAGGAGATCCACTGCAGGGATGTGTGCCACTGGACCTGTCAGCACACCTCAGGGCTGTCAGAAACCATCCCCACTCCAAACACGACATGGGGAAGCTGCCTGACAAATGAGGGAGAGTGTGCATCAGGAGTGACTCAGGACTTTGGTATATTGCATTCTCAAATATTTATTTCAGTGTTCTTACCAGTGTTTTATTTGAAGAAAAATATTGTAATTGGCCAATATTCCACTGAATCTAAATATTTTGCTCTAAGACAGCACTTCCTTCCCCTGCCCACAGAGATTCGATTCTTTGCTGATTACGTGGTTCAAGCTCTGGGCATGACAAGGGCTTCTCCCCACTCTGCTCTCTGTTTAGATGTGATTAAGGCCTTAATCAAACCACTGTCATGGCAAGGGGAAGAAAAGTCAATTTATCATTGGTTAATTCTGAAAAATAGCTTTTAATCTGTCAGACTTTTCTACTGAGAACGAGGAGGATTAGCAGAGTGTGCATGGAAAGGAGACGGGACAACTGTGGGGCAGAAGTTGAGCTTCCCTGTCCTACCTGCATTGAGTGTGCTGGGAAGGGGGCACTTGCCAGGAATGAGGTGGCCTTTAGAGAGGGGCCACATGATCTGCAAGCTCATGTGATGCAAGGAGCCCATGGAGTGGTGGGGAGCAGGCAGTGCAGGCAGTGTGCCATGCACAGGGCTGGTCCCTGTGCACTGCTCCTTAGGGCTCTCCCGCACCAAACAGCCTATGGAGGGGCTGGCCTTCCACACCATGTTTCAGACACAACACGTGGCTCTGGATCCTGCTGTGGAGGAATGTCCTACCCTGCTCACAGGGCTCTGCTGTCACTGGTTTCATGGTCCAGACATACACCATGCAGAGAGGGGAGCACGCCTATGAAGAGAGCCCCACCTTTGTAAGACTGCCACTGGAGCACAGCAGGGGCTGGCCCTGCCATCCCCTGTCCCAAGCCTGAGGTCAGGTCATCAGGCTGTGCCTGTTGGAATGGGCTGGGCATACAAACAAGGGAAGGACAGGCTGCTTTTAGAAGTGCCAGTGACTAACGGGAGCTGAGCACCTGTGAGGACAGGCTGAGAGAGTTGGGGTTCAGCCTGGAGAAGACAAGGCTCCAGAGAGACGTTCAAGCACCTTCCAGTCCCTCAGGGGGCTCCAGGAGAGCTGGAGAGGGGCTGGTGCCAAGGGCAGGGAGGCCAGGCCCAGGGGAACGGCCTTCAGCTGCAGAAGGGCAGCTGGAGAGGGGCTGGGAGGCAGAAATCCTTCCCAGGATGGGGGGAGGCCCTGGCACAGGGTGCCCAGAGAAGCTGGGGCTGCCCCGGGATCCCTGGCAGGGCTCAAGGCCGGGTTGGATGGGGCTTTGGGCATCCTGGGCTAGTTCAGGGTGTCCCTGCTCATGGCAGGGGGTTGAATGTAGATGATCTTTGAGGTCCCTTCCAGCCCATCCTGTGATTCTAGGTCTGTTGTAATCTTTGTTGCAGGTAACAGTGTCTCCCCTCACTAAGGCTCTCGTTACTGGATTTTTGGAAGGTGGTGGTGGCAAGAGGGGAAGCCAGAGAGACTGCAGAGCACCTCAAAGAGGAGACAGCTGCTCTTCCCTCCCCATGGCATGGTGAAAAAGGATGGAAACCCAGTCCCTTCTGGGGAAACCTTTATTCCAAAAGAGAGTGAAGAGTCCCTGAGACACAAAAAATGCTAACTAGAAAACAGGAAGGCCTGGGAGTCCAGCCTGGATGGGCTTGAAGACCCTGCAGCACAGCCAGGCTCAGGGCTGGTGGATGCACCGCACTCTGCAGCCAATGCCCATGTCACTGTCCCAGCCAGAGGGCACTCAGCTGGCTGCTGTGCCATGGGGACACCGGCACCTGGGGACACCACACTCAGTGCAGTGCCAGTGAAGAACGCGGGTGCTCTCCTGCATCCAAGTCATTTGTAGCTTGATAGCTGGAGAGCATCTCAGCAGTGGGTGAAGCACAGGATGGGTGTGCAGGGTGCAGCTGTAGCTGGGTTACAGTGCTGGGCTGTGTCGTGGTTTCCCCCCGGCTGTGGGCCGAGATCCACGCAGCTGCCTGCTTCTTAAAGGAAAAGAGCAGGGGAAGAGGGAAAAAGGGGGAAACAAGGGAAGGGAAAAGGAAGGGGCAAATAACTCCAAACCCAAGAAACTAAGAGGCCCGTGGGTTGGGATAAGGAGAGTTTACTGAGAGAACAGAAAGATCAAATATCCCAATGCTAACAGGACTTTAGAGCAAAAGAAGATGAAACTCTTGATCCCCAATGCAGTTTCTCCCCGACCCACACAACTCAGGTACCACCCAGAGCTGTCCCGGAACCCGACCGTCCCCCCAAGCAGCACGCGTCCCGCCACCGCCCCTCTTCTTCCTCCCCTCAGCCCCCCGTTCTCCTGGGCAGGACGTCATTGCCATGGAATACTCTCTTTGGCCCATCTGGGTCACCTGTCCTGGCTTCGCCCCTCCTTTCTCATGGATAGAGAAATAGGAAGAAGCTGAGAAAGTCCTTGACTGTCTGACTGCAACTAAGAACATCAGGGTGTTCTCAGCACTGCTTTCATTGTAACTCCCAAACACAGCATCCCATCAGCTGCTACAAATGGAGTTAACTCTATCCTGACTGAAACCAGGACAGGCTGTCACCTCCACTCGCTGCAGCTGTGGATGACCCCAGTTTATCAACTCAAGTTGAGACTTGGAAGAATGACCTCCAGAAAGGGAAAGTGTAGGAAAGCACATCACAGGGAGCCAGAGAGCAGCGTGGGGCTCTGATGGGAGCGCTTGCTGCAGATAAAGACCTGATCATCCTGGTCTTGCAGGAAATTGATCTTCTGTCTCCAAAGTGAACTGAAGACTCCATAAGAAATGCTGAAGGGTGTACTAGCAATCTGTGTGTGTGCGGGCAAGGTGTCTTAATGCAACATAGCTCAGCCTGCCTGCAGCAGGCCAGGCATACTGACAAGGATTAAGAGTGCAGTGCAAGACTTGGCAGAGTCACAGCTGGGCAGGGAAGACTCCTGTCCAGGCAGCTGTTCAGTTCTTTCTTATATAAGCTGTCTAGACCAGACAAGAAGAAATTAATCCAACCCTGGCATAAGACTATCACTCCCTGCACAGATGGTCCCCAACCTACAGCTTTCATATTGGAGCTTGTGAAAGCTGTGGCTGGGGGGAGGCAAACAGAAGAAAGATGCTGGTAGCCAAGCCAGCAAGGCATCAGAAAGGAGTCCATGGATAACTAGAAAAACAATGGAAAAGAACTGTAACTAGTGAGATTTATCACAACTAGGAAAACATGTGGTGGTTTACACAAAGGAGGTACAGTATT
The DNA here is from genome assembly GCA_027925045.1 of Hypotaenidia okinawae. Taxonomy (NCBI): domain Eukaryota; kingdom Metazoa; phylum Chordata; class Aves; order Gruiformes; family Rallidae; genus Hypotaenidia; species Hypotaenidia okinawae. Next base: position 12,746,554 of record BSDF01000017.1, read on the forward strand.
TCCAAGAAATGTCTCCTCACAGAGAGCCCACAAGATGGGCAGTGCAAGAGGACACAGCCCCGAGCCACGAGAGAGGGGAAGGATGGTCCTGGGGAGGAGTGGCCTTGAAGAGCAAACCTGCATACTCAGAAACATTTATCCAAGTTTTCTTAATTCCTTGTGACCGTCCCAGTAGAGAATGAAGTGAATATAAGGAGAAAATACCAGAAAGGAGCCTGCTTTTGAAATAGAAGGGCCCATGGCTGGGACAGGTACTGAAGCAACCAACCAGAGCTGTCACCAGAGAGCAGCAGAGCAAGGTTCATCCTCTTGGTCTGCAAGTACACGGTGCACAGGTCAGCTGTCACTCACCGTCAGGCTGAGGGAATGCCGCAGATGAGACACAGCCAAGCCTCGTGAAGGGTATGACCCTCGGTGCAGCACTTGTCCTTTGCCAGCACATGATTTGGCTCATGAGCAAATACCAGGATCAGTCTCTTTACAGCTTCCAGGTGCCATGGAGCAATGTGGCACTGGTGCCTGTGACATTGAGAGAACAACGATGGAGTGACAAGGCACTGCCTGGGCATGGCACCAGCCTGCAGCCCCTCCAGGGCTGCTTGCAGGAGCAGGCTTGTCCCCAGCTGTCCTGGAGAAGCTATGCCCCTCCTTTGTGCTGTCGGCAGCCTGCCTGCCAGAGTGGGTCAGGCATGAACCCCGGGGCAGCCCCAAGCCTGGCGTTGCATCTTCCTTCACACAGGCAGTTTTGGGGCTCTGGGTCAAGCAGTCTGCTCCCCTGACCACAAGGCTGCAGAGATAACCTGGGGAGTCCAGGAGTTGGGTTTGGCCACCTCTGCCCAGGACAGCTTGGCCTTGCTTGTGGCACAGCAGAGCTTCTTTTTGTCTATCCTCTAGTCCCAGCAACCCTGAGGACCTTCCCCAAACCTACCTCTGCAAGAAGTGTCCTGCTTTCCACACACAGCTCCTGACTGAAGCCAGTCTTTAGGGCAGTCTGAAAATCTGATACCCTGTCTCCCCCTCAGCATCCTGATGGCCAGACTCCAGACTGACAGGCTCTCACAGATGCAGGTGGCTGTATCTGGAGCCTGAGTTTAGTGGTGAGTTACCAGGAATGGCATCTTTCCTGAACCCCCATCCTTTTTCCAAACCCATCCTTTCTTGGCCACAGCAGGTCTCAGTATTGTGATTTATGGGTACTAGAGGTGTCCCAAAAAGGGAAAAAATAGCTGTGTTCACTCAGTGTGACAAAGAAGTTGGAAAGCTGGGGGGGGGGGCAGTGCTGGGGAGGGACGGGTCACCTCTTAGGAATGTACTGCCTGTGGAAACACTGAAGCAGCCTCCCTTCCCATCACACATGGCCAGCGCCTCATGCACCCTTACAGAGCTGAGGCTGGGCTTTAGAAATGGCTAGGATCTGTGCCCACCCCCTCCCCGGGCCCTGGTTCACCCAGCTGCTGTGGGCGCAAAGCACAGAAGGGCGAGACTCGAGACCAGATGGGTTAGTGCCCCCCTAATCCTGGAGGATTACACCCCCTTGGAGACAGGAGGAAAGGCAGGCAAGTGACCCTTGGAGGTGTGGGCAGGCTGGAGGGGAAGCTCTGCAGCCCAGCAGTGCTGCCTGCACGGGGTCACAGATGCCAGCACTGCAGGGAGCAAGGCCTCTGGGTGCCTCTGAGGGCACCCAGCAGCTGCAGCTGTAAGGAGCTGTGCGCCTGGCTTGGGCATGCATGTTGCCATGGGTCCGTCTGAAGTGCCAGTGTGCACCAAACAAAGGAGAAGCCCGCTCATCCTCTCAGGCTTGGCATCACAGGTGCTGACACCAAAGCCCCACTGTTCTCAAGCACTCAGCCCACCAGCCCCCTGCCAGGGAGGAGGCTGTGTCCTGAGCAGGTGCCAGCTCCCCTCCAGCTTCTGCTGCAAGCTCCCTCTGCTCCTGGTGGAGACAGCATCCGGCCTGTGGCCAGGTCCTGTGCAGCACCATGGTCCATCCCTGGGCTGCTTGGCTCCTGCAGCACTGGGGAATGGTGGTTTCCATCTTCTTCATGGGGGCATCTGCAAGGTGGATTCATGGCCAGGAGGTCCCCAGGGAAGGGCACTGCAGCAGGAGCAGACCCAGGCTGCCATGGTGGATGTGGTACTGCAGGACAGACCCTGAGCAGAGGGGTCTGTGTGGTGTTGCTGGGCCTTTTGCCAGCTCCTTCAGCAGCACAGGGAGCAGGACAGGCTGTGCTTGCTTCACAGGATCCCCAAGGGACTCCATGCAGGATAAAGGCCAAAGGTGAGCAGAGGGAAAAATTCAGGCGATGGGTTCACTCATCTGACGTTTAACTCCTACTAGCCAAGGCTGTGGCAGGGCAGGAGCTCAGTGCCCTGGCTTGGCAGCCCCCACAGCAGGACATGAGCTGGACCAGGGTAGGCGTTGTGCAAGCAGAGAGGGCACGCTGGCTGCCCCAGTGCCTGCACGTGTGACACAGGATCCTCTCTCTCAAAAGGCTCCTGCTGAGGAACATGGGTGCGTGCCCCATGCAGGCTGAGCAACCCCAGGCACGCCCCAGCGATTGCTCATTTGCAGCATGGCCTGCATAGTTGGGCCCTGGCACAGCAAGCTGTGCACTGTGCTCAGCACGCCCTCGCTCTGCAGCCTTAGGTCAGGGCACCTGCACTTCCCTGGGCAGCCTGAGCAGACAGACCATAACCTGGAGACAGACAGACAAACCTGCCCCTCTCCTTCTTTGTGTGCAGGTAGAAACACAACAGAGATCCAGCCCTGGACATCCACGCTTGGGGCAAATTGCTTCTAGCTTGTAGAGGAGCGGTGTGTGCTTTCTGCATGCTGCCCTGTATGTGCCAGCTGGGCATGACAACCGGAGTCCTCAGGGTCCCAGCAGCATTGCTCCTCGTCGGGCTGCATGCTGCCCCGGCCGTGGAACGTTCCGTATCGCGTGACTCCTTCCCATGCAGGTGACACAGCACCCAGGGCAGGAAGGAGGGTGCTGGTGCCAGCAGCAGGATGTGAGGAACCCATTGCACCTGGTCCTGCCCTGGCTCCCAGCAGGATGTGAGTCACGCCTGGGAACCGGGAATGTGTGCTGAGGCATGGGTGCCCTGTCCTGAGCGAAGGGTGCACATTCACCAGTCCCTATGGCTGGTTAGGCCGCAGTGGAGCTGCTGTGCACTCTCCCACCTCCTTCCTGCTTGTCCCACTGCTCTATGGACAGGTTCACCCTGCCCCCTCCCTGCCCTGCTCAGCCTCCACCCACACCCCAAGGGAGAGCTGGGGGGCAGCCCTTCACCCAACCCTTATCCTGTCACTCCTCTGTGGGGTCCACCCACCCCAGGTCATGCAACCTCTCCAGAGGGGACAGCTCCTACATCCACCCCCAGGCCTTGCTGTTTTGACCTGTCTTTGCACCAGTCTCGGCACTAACCGAGCTATGTGGTATCCAGGGACCTGCTGTCTGGAAAGATCTTGGCACATCCTCACATCCAGGATGCAATGCCAGCAGGGAGGGGAGGGGGCGCAGTGACCCCATAGGCCCAAAGGAAGGAGCTTCTCACCTGCCCAGGAGCTGTGCACGGCCAGGGCCCTCTGTTGTGGAGCACCTTGGGAAGTGGGTCTGAGAGCCCTGAAAGTAGGCCAGCATGATGTCACTGTTTATAATAGCACAGTGCTCCATGGGAGCTGTCCTGGTGTTGGTGTGCAGAGTGACAGCATCAGGCTGCACGTGTGTTTACCATGGGCCAACAGCATCATGCAGGGAAACCAAGAGCTATTCTCCTCCATGAGTGTGTACAGCTGCTTTTGTCAGCCAGGCCCAGGTATCCCCCTGAAGGGTAGGTCCCCCCACACCTTCCTCTGGGAGATAGGGCCAGCCAGGTCCAGTGATGTGTGACCTTGGGAGTGGTCACAAAGTGTTGGGTGTGGGGAGTGCAGGAGCAACAGTTCTGTGGGTGTCAGATGTGCCTGGTGGAGTAGCACAAAGCCTGGAAAGTTCCTGCTTGCTGTTGAAGCAGGGGGAAGGAGGCGAGAAGGGAGAGATCGCAGGACTCCCCTCTTCTCACTGCCAGGGGTCCATCAGCCCTGCACTGCCTGCGGGTCCATGCTGCTGGCCCCTTCCACTGTACTCAGCTGCCATGCCCAGGGTAAGGGCCATGGGCCTTGAAGAGACTGAATTTCCCATGCCTGGTGCTGCAGCATTATCCTAGCTAGCATTGTCCAACCCATGAGTCACCCAATGTCCCCAGCCCCCAGGCCAGAGCGGTCTCAGACACGTGCTGGTGCCATAAAACTCTGTCAGAGGCGTTTGACATCATGTTTGGCATCCACAGAGGGAACTCTCAGCCCTGCCCCCCTTGCTGCACTTGTTTCCTGACTGGGGGACCCCCTGGGGACCAGGCCCTCTGTACCCACCCAGAACCCTGCTCCCTGGCATGAGTTTATCCCATCTGTGGGGCAATCTGCCAGCCTGCACCCACATGACAACGACCCTGTGACTTCTGCAAGCAGGTGAGATCACACCCTTACCTGCCCAGTGCCAACACACGGGGCAGCAGCCTGCAGCACTCTGCTCTCTCCAGAGGCAGGCCTGGGCTGGGAGCCCCTGGGCTCCACACCACCATTCCATAAGGATAAGGATGTCTGCTTCTCTGAGGCTGCTCTTGGGATGCGTGCACACCACAGTGCCCCAGGGAAGCCAAGGGTGCTGTGTGGAGGGGAGCAGGGCTGGGAGCTCCTGGCTGTGCTGGCTCTTTGTGATGGGTATGTGAGGATGTGCCTGGGTCATTTCCTGGGGTGAATGAAGATAGGAAAGGTGCAGAGTGCGGGAGGAGAAGCAGGATAAATTCCAGTCCCTGTCCTAAGAGCTGTGCATCCAAAGCTGCTTTACCAGCATAGCTGTCTGCTGGGCTGGGTGCTCTGTGCAGGAAGCCCAGTGTCAACACTGCTGGCCGTGCACCAGTGTCCAGTGCCACTGCCTGGTGTTTCTGCTGGCAGAAGGGCTGGGAAGCAAACCAGTTGTGTCCTCACCAGCTTGAGGTTGCCAGTGGGGTGTCCCACACATCCCAAAGGCAGAAGACCTGCTGCTGGCTGTGCTGCCAGACAGCTCAGATCTGGGTGTGTGCTTGGTGCCTTCACCTCAGGCACAACCTCAGCTGAAGGACTGTGTCTTGAGCAAAGCTGCTGGTGCTGGAGACCCTGCATGGCACACACTATGGCCCAACAGCAGCAGCTCGTCCAGCAAGTGAAGATCATGTCACTTCTGTGGCTGGCAGAGGTATCAGAAGGACCCGTTGGGTGATACAATGCTTAGAGTTGACTTTAGTACAATTGCTTGGGAAAGAAAGGGCTGTTGTACTGTAGCAGAGCCTAATGCTGCTCAGGGCTTGAGAGCAAAGAGATGCCAGGGAGCCAAAGGGGGACTGCCACCCAGGACAAGAGCCTGGAAGAATATACACCTCCCTAAACCCCTGTATCCCCTATTGCTCCTACCCCTGGCTGGGAGAGAGAGCCCCTGGGGCAGCAGAAGTCCTGTGGAGAGAGGTAGGCCAACATAGAGCTCTGATGGACAGTGCGGGGCCAGGAACAGCCAAGGGCACCATTAGCAGCTCCTGAGCATAAGCAAGTGCTGGACCCCTGTGGGGCAATGCATCCATGTCCCCAGGAAGCCTTTTGGGGGTGAGTGGGCTCTGGCAGTCCCTGGGGAAGGGCTGTTTGCAATGGCGTGTAGCAATAGGATGAGGGGGAACGGTTTTAACTCAAGCAGGGCAGGTTTAGCTGAAGCATGAGGAAGAACGTTTTCACTCTGAGGCTTAGCTTTCCCAGAACAGTGGGAGAGGCCCCCATCCCTGGAGACATTCAAGGTCAGGCTTGATGAAGCTCTGAGCGACCTGCTCCAGTTAAAAGTGTCCCTGCTCGCTGCCAGGTCCCTTCCAACCCGAAGCGTGCTGTGATTCTGGGATTCTGTGAATGCATCTTGCAGAGACGTTGGGAAGATGCTTGAGCGATCCCCACAGCGTCCCGATGGTGTGACCTCTCCCCGGCCGCGTCTCTGCCCCACTCGCTCCCTGCGAGCCGGAGGTGCAGCAGGTTCTGCGGGCAGGACCAGCCCCCGCCCGGGCAGGGACGGACAGGGGGTCGCTGGATGGAGCAGGCTGCGCTGGGTGGCCCGGGGGACGCCGCGCTCTGCCACCGCGCCGCCCCGTTCCCGCGGGAAGGGCCGGGGCGCGGGGCCGCCCTGCAGCGCTGCGCCCCCCTCCGGGTGCTGAAAGCCGCCGGGAAAGGGAGCGGCCGAGGGCACCGCGGCCGCCCGGGGGGTCCGGCTTCCCCTCCGGGCACCCGTCCGGGCGGGTGCAACTCCCGCGGCAGCGCCCCTGTGCTTTGCGTAGGGCGGGGGGAGCCCGGAGCCCCGAGCCCCGAGCCCCGGGCGCGGCGGCTCAGCTCAGGCCCGCGCCGCTCCGCGGGGCCGCACGCCGCTGGGCCCCCCGCGCTCTGGCGGCGGCTCGGGGGGGTGGGCGAGGCCGGAGCCAGGGGGCGGGGACGGGCCGTCCCGCTCGGAGCCAAGAGCCAATAGCGGTGGCGGGAGCGCGGGGGGCGGGGCTAGAGGGGCGGGGCGGTGGGGCGAGAGGGCGGGGCTGCCGGAGCGCGGGTCGGGTCGGAGCCGGGCTGGGCTGGGCTGGGCGAACGGTGTGCGGAGAGCAGCGGGGGCTGCCTTGTCTCGTCCCGGTCGCCTTTGTTGTCGCGGCCGCTGGCAGCAGCAGCGGGCCCCTGCGGCGGAGCGGGCGGGCAGGATGTCCCAGGAGAGCCTGCTGGGCATGGATGAGGGGGCGCTGCGGAAGCTGGTGAGTCCCGCGGCGGGCAGAGCCGGGGTGCGGCGCGCTGCCCGCAGCCTTCGCTCGCTTGTGGCGGTTCCCGGGCGGGCGGGTCCGCGTGTGCCCGCCGAAGCGGGGTGGGGGGGCGGCGGCCGCCCGGGGCGCCAGTAGCGCGGGCGGCTCCCGGAGCGGGGCGGCAGCTCGAGCCCGTCCGCTCCGCTGCGGGGGGGGGGGGAGGGGTCCTGCCCTTGTCTCCCAGCCTGGGTGCGAGCGGGACCGCCGGCGGGGAGCTGTTGTCGTGCTGGGAAGGGTCCTGGGCAGCGGCACCCGGGGCGGCCCGAGCCCGTCTGGGCCGGAGCTCCGGGCACGGGTGAGCGGCGGCACAAGCGCCCGTCCTGTCCCAGCGACTCCGGCCCCGCTGCTTTGGCCGCGCTCGTCCCTTTGTTCGCGGCCGCGGCCGGGCTGCGGTGTCTGCCTGGCTCCGTCTCCCCGACCGGTGGCTCCCGACGAGGTTTCCTGCCGCTGGCTCGGTTACCTGCTCCCGGGGCTGGCCAGGGGCCGCTTCCCCGGCGCGGTGCCCGCACGGCCGAGGATTTCCCTCCCTACGCGGCAGCTGCTGGAGCAATATCCAAGTCGCTCCCTTGCTCCGTTCGCTTCCCCGGGGAGAAGGAGTCGGAACCGAGCCCCGGCCTCACGGCTGCTGGGACCCGGCGTGCGGGGGCGGGGGGAGCGAAGGCCGGTGTGCCCGCAGGTGGGACTCGGTGCTGGCCTCTGACCTCTTGTGCCAGGAAACCCCATCGAGTGCTGCCAGCCCCGAGCAGCCCTGCCGCTTCCCCTCCGGCCCTGGGCACCGCAGGCTGGGGCTGAGGGTTTGCTGGGTGCCCCGGAGGCTGAGCGCGGGGCGGCCCGGGCCGGTGCTGAGGAATGGTTTCGGCAGGAAGCTGAGTCAATCAGGAAGGCACGTCTGCAGGAACAGGAAAGGGTCGGGGTGCGGGAAGCGGGAGCTGCGCTGTACGGTGGTCAGGGGGTCAGCCTGCTGCGCTGTCTTGGCCTGCCAGATCCCCCCCGACGTGCTGTCCTCAACCCGCTCTGGGTGGCGATGCGCGGGCCGGCCCGTTGCTCACGGGCTGAGGAGCCCACCGCTCTCCCTGAGGTGACATCGGGATCGACGGGGGCCCTGGAGGTGGGGGGATGGATGGTCTGTGTTTGTCCCTGTCCTTGCTCCAGTTCTCCAGTGTCCCAGCCGGAGTCTCTGGGCTCAGAGTGCTGGGAGCAGCGGTGCAGTGGGTGTTGGGTCTGTGGTACAGCTGGATCTTCAGTCGCCCTGGGGAGATAGAACTTGGCTGCCCAGCGAGCGCCACTTCTCCAAAGGGTTTGTTTGGTCTTTGACCTGCTGGGGCTTTGCATCTCCAGAGCACCCTGCCCGTGGCTCCAGTCTCCCCGTGCCAGTGTGGCGTGGGCTGGGGGAAGCCTGCTCCGAGCTGACGTGAGGCGGTGAAGGAATTATTTTTCTTTCTGGTTAAGTTTTGGCTCTGTTCAGCTGGAAGAGGATTAGCCCATATAAGGGAAAACTGCCTCTCCCACTGCTTCCTCCCCGCTTCTCTCCTCTCCCCAGCCCTTGTCCCTGGGTTGCTTCTCCTTTCTCCCAGCAAGTAAGACCTCAGCAACAGAGTGTGATGTCCCTGGGGGTCCTGGAAGATGGAGGCTGTGGGATGTGAGCAGGTCTTTGCAGACCCCTCACCGGGACCCGTGCTGTGCTGGCTGGGCTGGGAGCTGCTGAGGAGCCTCTGCCCCCATCTTCCTCATGCAGACATCCTTGCAGTTTCCTTCCCCAGTTGCCTGCTGGAACCCCAGTCCTGGGAAGGCCAGCTGGGATGAACCTGCAGTACAGCATGAAGGTGACCCAAGTACTTGGAGGGGCTCAGGGAGGGAGCTGTGTGGGGGGTGGGTTGGGTGCTGCTGCAGGGTGGCCCTTAGCTCAGTGTCTGGAAGCCAAGGGGTTATTTCAGTGCTTGGGCCTGTGCTGAGCTACAGGTTGTGGGCTGCTGGCCCTGGCTGGGGAACGCTTACTCCTCCTGGCCCCTCCAGATCTGGACATGGTTAATTAGACAGGCAGGATGCAAATCCCATTGCAGGCAGAGGCAGGGCAGGCTTGAACTAGGAAGGTCACGGCCATGAGGTCTTCTCATACCCTTTGGGAAAGGCTTCAGTGGTCCCCAAGGAGCCTTGCATCCCTCCCGCATCTCCATCACTCTGCTGTCCTTTCTGCTTTCCTCCACTTGGGAGGCAGCCATGGCCTCTGTGGCTCCTTCCAGAGGTGATGGCAAAGCCTGGGGCTGCATGAGGTGCCTGACATGCCTAGCTTCTGTCCTCAGAGCAATTTTCCTGTAGCAGGGCTCCAGCCTTCCAAGTGCTCTGTGCTTAGCTGCTCCCAGGAGCCAGATGGACGTGGAGCTAATTGCAGCCCTCCCAGAGGAGCCACCAGCCATGCTGGGGCTCTGAACACCACTGTTCTTGGGCATCGCTAGGAGAGCAGCCCATGGGTGCCTTGCCAGCACCCATTGCACAAAGCCGCTTTGTGTGTGTGTGTTGGGGCGGGTGTTTCTCCTAACCATTAATTTGCTGATGGTTGGGCAGGGCTGGTGGGGCCCTGGCATGTGCTGCTCCCCAGGCTTGCCTTGCCCTTGCTGGCAAGGTTCGGCCCCTCAGCCCCTTCCCACCCCCTGGCTCCAGTTGTGGTTTCCAGCATACTTGTGGTGTTCACAGAGCCTCCAAAGCCACTCATTTTTTTCATCCCACCTCCCTGCTGACGTGGGCTCAGGACAGTGCTCCTTCCCCTGCGCCGCTGACGTTCTTCTCACAAGGAGAAGCTTTCCAGGACCCCAGTGCAGGTCAGGTCCCAGCTGTAGCCTCCTGGACAGGACCCTGGAGCTGGTGGGTGAGCATCACACAGCACACGGGTGCCAGGGTGTCCCCTGCTCTGGGGTGAGTGGGGCTGGTGTCCAGTTGTGTCTCCCCCTTCCTTGTACTTCCAGGTCCCACATCTGCCCCCCAACCCCCGCCAGCCTGGCCCAGCTGCTGGGGCTAAGCCGTGTGCTGCCCACAGCTTATTCAGGGAAGAGCTGGCACCTCGGCCTCCCCACGTGTGGTGCAGGGGTGTTCTGTCCTCAAGGCCTTTGCAGGGCTGTGGGGACAGACGTGTTTGCCATCGGGCCTCCAGCCCCTCATTTTGGGCTGGACCGCGCTCCATCACTCCTCCAGCCCCTTGCTGCCGCCCCAGCAGAGACCAGCCAGGGTGGTTGCTGTCTCTGGAGCAGCATGGGGGAAGGTGCAGGCTCAGTGCTTGGTGCCTTTGTCCTGGTGCCAGCAGTGTCCCCGGGGAGCGGGCAGCAGTCCCGGCACAGACAGGCGGTGGGCTGGATGGAGGGGGGCTTCCTCACCAGTGCCCCCCACCCTGCCAGCACAGCAGCTCCTGCTCTTCCCAATCGCTTCCCAGTGCCAGCTCTGGGTAAGAGCCCTGGGGATGGAGTGCCCAACCCAGCTCCAGCCAGCAGTCAGATGCTCGTGCTGCCGTGGGGTGCACTCTCCATCTGCAGCATGCCCGGGGGAGCGGGGGGGGGTGGGGGGAGTGGTTGGCCTTGCCAGCCAGCGCAACAGGGGCTGCGGGGTGGGAGGGAGTCCCCTGCCTTCAAGTGGCTGCCCCTGAGGTTGCCTGTGGGACCAGGACTAAACATCCCTGGCTGCCAGGGTCTTCCCAGCTGGGGAAGGATGGTGCTCCCTGCTGCGCCCTGAGGCTGGCAGGCGCTGGAGGACCAACATTTTGGCTGCTCCTGGGATGGCACACAGTAGTTCTGTGCCTGCTGGCTTCAGTGGGAATGAAATATCCCCGCCTAATCCCCAGACCCTGAACTGGGAGAGCAAAGGGCTGTGGCTTTGCTCAGGGGGCGTGTGGTGTGCAGAAGGGTTTCTGTGTATGGTTTGGGACCCCTGGCACTGCTCAGCCTGTGTCTGGCTGAGGGACCAACCCTCAATTCCTACTGCAGAAGAACCTGAAGAGCCCAGATGGGCGGCCTGGCAGTGACCCATGGGACTGATGCTCTTGTCCCGTGGCACAGCCACAGCTACTCCCAGCACACCAGGGCTTTATGCTGGCAACAGCTGTTGTGGATCACAGGGTTTATTTTCAATGAGCTCCATGAGAAATTGTCTCCTGGGTTCCCAGCAATGTCCTACAGCAGAACAGTGGGACCACACCTGATCTGGCTGCCTTCTGCCCCACTTCAGCATGGGGCAGGGGATGCTGTGCATGACTCCCTCAAAGCACTTGGGCCAGTGGCAGGGCTGGGGCCGTGGACCTGATCTGAAGAGGAGAAGTGGCTCTGGGTGCCCTTGCCAGGTCCTGGTGGGTGGTCTTGGGTGGGCTGGATAGCACCTGTGAGATGTCCAGAGGGGAGTATGTGGGGGTGTCATGGCCATGCTGGTCACCATACAGAGGGTTGAGCTTTGATTTAGGATGGATTCCACTCTGGGACTTGGCTCTGAGAGCTGCCTGACATCCCCTAGAGTTTGGTGTGGAGAGAGGGGCTGAGGGGGAACTCCTCCTCACTGGTGTGCTGGGACCTTCCTGGGGGCTGTGAGAGTGGGAGGGGAACTGGATCCTCTGCTGTGCCCCTCTGCTGCTGGAGGGTCTGGGGTGGTGGGCTGTGGGGCCTCATCCCTGTGCTGGTGGCACAGGGAGGAGGTGCAGGGAGCTGTCCCTTGGTGGCTGCCAGCCCGCTGATGGGCACGCATGCCCTGTGCCCCTGTCTCCTTGCCTCTTACCTGGAGGTCTTGGTGCCAGTGTGGCTGCCCCTCCTCAGCACCACTGGTCCCAGCATCCTGCCTGAGAGGATGTGCCGGCTGTCCGTGGGGCCAGGCAGTGCTGAGCAGTGCATGCCAAGCGCGTGGGCCCTGCCAGACAGATGAGCCCATTGTGTGGCGCGTGGGCAGCCTGCCGAGGGTGGCACTGAGGCCAAGCCGGGGGCTGGAGCCCGTGCTGAGCCCTGCCCTGTCCCACCCAGCTGGAGGCAACACTGGACCTGGCAGAGCGACGCCGCATCCGCTCGGCCATCAGGGAGCTGCAGCGGCAGGAGCTGGAGCGGGACGAGGAGGCTCTGGCATCCAAGCGCTTCCGCCCAGAGCGCGGCAGCCACCGGCAGGACAACAAGGAGAACTGGCCACGGTGAGGTCCCGCTTGCCATGGGGATGGTGGCTTTGATGCCTGGCCCTGCTGTGGTTAGGGCAGATATGGGTAGGGGCAAGGGTGGGAGCAGCCCGGCACCAAGTGGCTTGGCACTGCTGGGGACAACTGCCTGAATGTGCCCGCTACCCACGGGGCACTTTGTTCCTGAGCGACTGTGGCAGCTCCCACCGGTCTCACCCCCACACAGGTCCCAGCGCCTGGAGGAGGAGCAGCAGATGGCCCTGGCTGCCTTATCCCGGCAGCTTGAAGCCATCACTGATGTCGAGGAGCTGACAAAACTGGTGAGTGACCGTGTGCTGGGGCAGACTGTGTGCTGGAGTCACCCTGCATCTCGCTGGATCTTTCCCTCTTGCAGCTGCGGGCGGCGGGTGAGTATGAGGAGCGCAAGCTGATCCGAGCTGCCATCCGCAAACTGCGTGCTGAGGAGATTGAAGGTGAGGCACCATCTCTGCATCCCAGGGTGGTCACCTTGGAGAGCCTGGGGTGTGGGCAGCTCCTTCCTAAGGACCATCTTTGCTCCCATCCAGCCGCGACCCTGTCTGGGAACACCCAGAGCAGCCGAAGGGACGGCAGCGGGCCTCACTCTGTGCCTGGAGATGAAAAAGGCAGCCAGAGGGACAATGCTGAAACACCAGCCCCGACTAGGAGCAGGAAGAACAGCCAGAGCGATGACAATGAGCTGCCAGCACAAGCCAAGAGCAGGGAGAGCCGCAGCGAGGGCAGCACCGAGCCCCTGCCCGCAGCTGGGAGTGGGGAGAGCAGCCAGCAGGATGATGCTGAACAGCTGGTGCTGGCTGGGCTGGAGGAGTGTGGCTGTGGGGGGGCTCCAGAGCAGCCCCATGCCCAGGAGCCTGGAGGCTCAGTGGTGAGTGCACAGGATGCTGCTGAGGGAACAGGACCACAAAAGACCTCTTCACCTTTCCCTCGGGCTTTTGTGCCAGCCTGCCCGGGGCACAAGCCCTGGCTGTGCCCAGCTCGCCACTCTGGGGTCTCTGGAGTCATGCAGGGCATGGCTGTGCTGGGCTGGGCTGTGCTGTGCCAGCCTGGCCCCGGCAGTGGTGAGCTGGGGGCTCCCTGAGGATGCAGCCTGGACCCAAGCAGGGGATGAATAGTCTGTGGGGCCCTTCTGTGCATTTGGTGTACCACTCCCTGCTGTTGGATGGTGCTCTTCAGAGTCAGCATCCACTTGTCCTGCCTGTGGCAGCTGCCTGCAGTGGTCTCCTCATGCAGGCAGGAACTGTGATTCCCCCAGTCCCCTGCCCATTCTTTCTTGTCTGGGGGGGCTGGTGGCCTTTGGAGCAGGGCTGGTGCCCACCAGCCATGGTGGAGGCTGTCTGGTGGTAAGAAGGATGAGCTGGTTGGCAGGGCTGGAAGGACCAGGTGCCAGTCTGGGTTTACTGCTGAGCACAGTGCTTCTGCGTGGGACCATGGCTCTCATGGCACTAGGAGGTCCCTGGACACCACATGGAGGGAGTTGCCCGTCAGGGGAGGGTGGGGAAGGGCAAGATGGTGGCTGTGGGCGACATGTGGCCCCGTGCCTCCTTTCAGCACTGTCTGCTGTCCCCATCTGGCTGCTTTGGCACAGTGCCCCCAGTCCTGTCCATACTGGGGCATGTCCGGAGCAGCGGGTGTGGCTGTCCAGCTCCGCCCAGGTTGTCACTCCAAACCCAAGGCCATTTTCTCTAAACAGCAGCTGAGTGGTGCTGGGTTTGGATCATGGTTCCCCTGTGCCCCCCTGGGGTACAGGCCCCTCTCTGCCTCCCCCTGCCCATGGTGCTCCGAGAGGCACTGACACAGCCAGGACTGACATGGCCAGTGACACCAGCTCATGTCAGGGATGTACCTGTCACCTGTGTGTCCTTCTTGCTCTGATGTAAGCTTGTGGTCCCACGCTGCCCCAAGCATCCCATCATTTGCTGAGCAGAGCTGCCAGTGCAATGGGCAGGGACCCATGGTGGTGCGGAACTGGGTGCTCCCTGCATCATGGAGCCCCGAGGTGCCTGGGCTTGGTGGCAAGAGGGGACGGTGGCACTGGGATATCCTCTCCCCACAGCATGCAGGGCAAGGCTGACAGAGACCACAGAGGGTCCCAAAAGCCAGCTCCTTGCTCCATACCAAGGCAGTGCCAAGAGCCCATGGCATGCCCAGGCTTTGAGCTCACCCTGCAGTAGGGCGCAGTGGGGACACTTGAGCCCCTCCCAGCCTCCTGTGCAGGGTCAGGCTGGTCCATGCTGGCAGCATGCAGGCAGGCACGGGAGAGGCCGCAGCTAGCGGAACGTCCCCGGCCAGCAGACAGTGAGGGGGACAGACAGGGTGACCCAGTGAGAGTCCAGCATGCAGCTGGCCCTGCTCTCACCTGCTGCTCTCCCCAGGCCCACGAGCGAGAGGAGACAGTGGAGCAGGAGCACGTCCCAGCTGGGACGCAGGAACTGCACGGCCAGCTGACCAGAGACCCCCAGAAACCCAGCGCCCAGGGTGAGTGCTCCTGAGTGCCAGTGGCACATCCCTGTCCAGGGCTGTGCCTGTGACTGCAGTGGTGCCAGGGCCAGCTGCAGGGGGGTGTGGAGAGCAGCAGAGCATCTCCCAAAGGTGTGGGCAGGGGAGCTGGGCACCTGGGGGAGCCATGGGAGTGGGCTTCACCCACATACAGCTGTTCTCTCTCCTGCAGCTGTGGTCTCGGGGACCCTCGTGCTTCTGGAGCTGCAGCCAGCCCCGGAGCCTGGTCCAGAGCCTGGTGATGGCAGCAAGGAGCCAGAGCAGGACCAGCTGTGTTCCCTGAGTGCTGCCCAGCCCAAGGGACAGCACCAGGCATCCTGGAAGGAAGAGAGCCCGGGCAGCCCCACCACTGCCCAGGAGCCCACTGGGGTGCAAAGCCACCATGGAGAGCAGTGTTCCCTGGGCCAGCCTGGTGCTGTCAGCCAGGGCAGTCAGGTACAGGACCGGGGCCATCACTGCTCTTTGCTGGGGACTGGTGGTCCTATGGGTGAAGGCAGCTTGATGGTGGGGGAGTGTGCATGCCCACCCCAGCTGACTGCTTTTGTCCCTTTCCCTCCCCACAGCTTGATGTCAGCGTGCACGGCACAACGCTGGGGCCAGCCAGGAGGTGTGGGGAGCTGCCATCAGGTAAGTGTAGCCCCATGGGGAGGGAGCACTGGGGCTGTGGCACCCCCAGCTGGGCAGCGCTTCCCTAGGGGGCCCCCACTGCCCCCTGCCCTGTGGCATGTGCATCCTGGTGCTGCAGGGAGCACATCAGCCCTGGGGACGTGACTTAAGCCCACACAGGCTGTGGCAGGAATGTGAGGGCAGGATATGGCCACGGCTGTCCCCAGGCAGTGACCGCTTGCCCTGCAGCTGTGTGGTGGCTGTGCCTGCCCCGGCTGGGTGCCCGGGGTAGCAGGGTGCCAGGCAGGCTGTTTACCAGTCCCCTAGCTCCAGGCTGGGCGGCAGCAGGGCCATGAAAGGGAATCGGTGCCGGCAGCAAACCCCAGCCTTTTGCATTCTTTGTCCCAATACGGTCAGGAGCCGTGCACTGGCTGGCCCTGACCCCCCCACCCCCCGGGTCTGTGCTCGCCGGCCCAGCCGGGGCCCAGCACCCTCCAGGTCCTCCCTGCAGCCTTGAGGGGTCATGGTGGCAAGCAGCTGCCCTCTTCCTACTGCTGGGAAAACCATCCCCAGGGCTGTGCTGAGAGGAAATGGGAGGAAAAATACAGAAAGCAGCTCTCTGCCCCCAGGGTCTGGGGTCCCACTTGGAGTCACCCTTGCAGGTGGAGGTCCCCTCCCTACAAGAAGTCCCAGGGGGCTGCTGGCTCCTGGGAAGGCAGAAACTCTGGGGAGATGGTGGGGGCTGGTGGGCTGCAGCGTGGCACGGCCCTGGGGTAGGAGGTGTGCAGAACTCAGGCCCCCTCACCTCACCTGGGGGCTCAAACCTGGGTGCTGAGGAAAGGTCAAACCTCCCCTCGCTTGGGTATCAGCAGCTCCTTATCCAGGCCAGAGTGCTGCCTGTTTGGTGCCTACCTGCACCCTGGGTCAGGGCTGAGCCATGGCCCCTGAGCCACTCAATCCCCTCTGGTTACACTGGGGCCTAGCCAGTGCAGGAGCGAACCCTTAGCACAGACCCTGAGTATCACTCACTGCCCTTCTGAGGAGTGGGTACCTCCATCCCTGCCTTGCCCTCCTCCATGGTTTCACTTGGTGCTGCAGGGCAGAGTGGGGGTGCAGAGTAGCCAGCCGGTGCTGGGGGTTTTGGCATCACACTCTGGAGAGGTTGGTGTGATGGGAGGGGGACCCCAGAGTGCTGTGCTTGGGGGTGCGGGGGTGGCAACAGCACCCTATGCCACGCTTACCCTCTGCTCCCCTTGTCCTGCTCTTTGCATATCTGGCCTGTCTCCTTCCCCAGGGGCGAAGCCCACCCAGCATGTAGCAGGGACCCCGACTCGCCTGAACACTCACCGGTGGCAGACAGCGTCTCCATCCCTGCGCCCAGCTGGTCGTGCGGGTAAGGCCCCGGGGGCCGCTGCACTGCTCCTCCGCTTCCCCGGGGGCGGGAGGTCACGACTGAGCCTGGCCAGACACGGAGCATCAGAGCAGGGTGCTGCAGGCTGCTACCGCTGCCCGAGCCTGGCTGGCTGCAGGCTGCACACCTGCCCTTGTGCCCCCCACCCCTGTGCATGTGGATCCAGGCCCCGGGGCGGGGGGGAGTGGAGGAGAAGCTTCGAAGTGCTGCAGCTGCCGTGTGGGGGGCAGCACGCAGGGCAGGGCACGGGCGTGTGGTGGGTATCAGCAGGTGCGGTGGGACACCCCCGGCGCGGCGGGGCTGGGGGGGGAAGCATGCGCTGTGGAGGGCACCCGAGGGGCTGCATGCATCGTGAGGGGGCGGGGAGGGTCGGGATCCAGCGGGGACACGCGTGGGTCGCCGCAGCTCCGCTGACCACGCGGCTCCTCGTCCCCCGCAGAGCCGAGCCCCGCCGCGCCGTCGCCGCGGGCCGCCTCCGTGCGGGAGCGCGCCCAGCGCTTCACCCCGGCGGGCCCGGGCCCGGCCCCCAGCGCGGCGGCGGGTGGCCCGGCGGGGGCGGGCGGTGCGGGGGGGCGGGCCGGGCCCGGCCAATGGCAGCGGGGGCCCCGCACGGCCCCGCCGGGACCCGCTCAAAACGCGCGGGGCGGCGGCGGCGGCGGCGCAGAGCAGCACCGGGCCCCGGTACCCGTCGGCCGCGGCCTCGACGGCATGAAGACGTACTTCACCATCGAGATCAAGGATGGGCGCGTGCAGCCCCTCACGCCCCGCGTCGTGGCCACCCCCGGCGGGCAGCGGGCAGGTGGGCAGCGGGCGGGACGGGCGGGCGGGAGGCTGGGCAGAGGTGCTGACTGTGGAGCCGGGGTGGGGAAGCTGGGCGGGGTGGGTGGCTGGGCTCTGCCTGGATGACGGGCGCCGCTCTGGGGAGGAAAGGTGGGTAAGTGGCACCTGTCAGGGAGGTGGGTGCTGGTGGGGCTGGAAGTGCCAAGGGGACGGTGTGACAGGGACGTGTGATTGGGCAGCAGAGCAAATAGCAGCTGAGTGCTGACAGCGTGGTGTGCGCCAGTGAGCAGGTGGGAACTAGCAGGCATGTGATGTGCTGACGGGCACACGCCTGCAGCAGCAGTGGCATTTGGGTGCTGGAGTCGGAGTGTGAGCGCTGTCGGGAGAGCAGGGGCCGTGGGCAGGAGTGTGCCTTGGCAGCCCTCGCCCTTTGTAGGGATGCTCAGCCCACTCAGGGCATCTCGGCACAGGGAGACCATCCGGCCATGAAGCCATCTCTGCTGTTCTCTCACATCTGTGCCTGGAGTCTTCCTCCAGCTCCATGCCCTGTTCTTTGCCCTGCAGTCATGCTCTAGCACGCTGACCTGCTGGCCTGGGGGTGTTCACACTGTCCTGCGCCATCCCATCCCCGCTGCTGTGCAGTGTCTGATGTAGCCCTGTCTGTAGGCTTCGGGTACTCCCGGGCCACCTCTCGTGCACGGGGTGTCTTGGCTCCAGCTGGTGCGCTATGGAAAGTGTCCTTCCTTGGAGAAGAGAATGAGTGGGATGGCAAGGGGGGCTGATTTGCCTGTCCCTTGGCTATACCCAGAGCCCTTTTCTGCGCCAGAGCCTGGTGCCCACTGCTGAGGCAGGCTGCGTGTGGCAGTCAGGCAGCCTGGCCAGTGTCAATCTCTGGGCATGGGGCCAAGTCTGCCGGGCTGGGGCAAACCCTACATGCCTTTTGCTTGCCTTGCAGAGGTGACCCTGGGACTCCGTAGCACCCCCATCCGCATCACTACTGTCCCCAGCAGTGGCAGCACCATCTGCAGCATCAGCAGCAATGTCATCAAGGTGAGAGCCCCTCTGGCTGGGTGCCATGGGGCTGTGCCCACTTGGATGTGGTCTAGATGATTCTCAGCTTGGGTGGCGGGGGAGCAAGGGCCAGGACAAGTGGGTCGGTGCTGACAGTGTGGTTTGGGAGATGTGTCTGGTTTGGAGGGGTTTTTTGCTTTTTTTTTGTTTCAGTGTGGGGTTTTTTTACCAAGCGACCCTATGGTCTGTGTGTGGAACCCCAGCCACGTGAGCCCTCTGCACCATCTGTGCCACCATGTATGCAGACAGTCGGCTGGGGGGAGGTGGCCTGGGAGCTTTTTGTGGGTCACCTGTTTTAGACACCAGCAGTAGTGCAGGGACAAGCCCATTGCCACCTCCCCCTCTGTTCTCCCTCCTGGGAATGGACCTTGGACATGGTGCTAGGGAGCCTGCCTTGAGTGGGGCTCCCCAGGGGTCTCTGACCCATGCTGGAGCAGTGTGCTGGGGTTCTTGCTCCTTCTTCGCAATCCTGCGCTGACAGTAGAGCAGCAGCCCCAGCCCATTTGTCCTGGGACGGACTCTTGGGGGGGATGGGAATAAATTCTCTCTGCTCTGTTTTTGGGGGAGAGTGGGACGCATCCTCCTCCCTGGGTGCTGGGGGTGGCGGGGCTTGATGTGTATAGGAGGCAGCCCTGTGTGTGCAGCCCTCCCAGTGCTTTTATCTGCTCTTGGCCATCTAGGGTAATGTGAGGCACTCCCACGCACAGCCTTGGCAGGAGCCTGGATGTCAAGTGCGGTGCTGCCTTCCCCGTGGTTCTGAGCCTGCTCAGCTCACCCAGCTGTCTCAGCAGGCACAGCACCGGAGGTGGCCGTGGCATTGGTGGTGGCCATGGCACCAGTGCCTCACTGTATCCTCAGCCCAGCCCTCGCCAGCATGAAGCAGACAGTGCCTGCAGCCTTGCAGGGCTGCCCTCCAGAGCTGCCTGCAGCAGCCAGCAGGTCCTGCTGCTTGCGGGCAGCTTGGTGCCTGCCCGGTGCTAATGCGCTTGGGCAGGCTTGGCCCCAGCAGCCCGTCAGCTCTCATTAAGGTATTAGCAGCACTGCCCAGTGGGGTGGGGGGCTTGGACCCGTGAGCTGCCTGGCAGGAGACAAGGGCTCCAGGTGTGCTCCCAGCAGGCAGGGAGGAGGAGGAGGAAGAGGCAGCAGCACTGCTGGCAGTCCTTCCAGGTAGGGCTCAGTCAGAGGGACCAGGGTGTGGGGGTTTGGGCATGGTGCCTGCTACAGCATGTCTCCTCATAGATGGGGTGCTGCCTGTGCCTGTTGTGCAGGGACCTATTTCGCCCAGGGCATTTGTTGGGCAGTGTGAGGGCTTTGGGGGCCCCCAAAACCACAGCCAGTGGCTGAGGGCCTCATCCCAGCACCACATGACTGCGTTGTGCGTGACGCCAGCCAGGAGTAGGAGGGCACTTGGGTAACAAGGTGTGTAGGTGGTCCCCGGCCCTGGAGCATACCCGCCACCGCAGTGGGTTGGGGACTGTGTGGGTGCTGTACCCTGAAGGCTGTGCCCCACACCCCCCACCCCTGGGCTGGCCTCAAGGACACCAGCAGCCTCACAGGGCCAGTGAGGAGCACTTGGCAGGGCTCCTTCTCGACGAGCCACCTGGTCCCAGCGCTGGAATCGCTGCCAAGAGTTGGTGGCTGCCTCAGCACCCCTGTGAGGGACCCCCGGCCTCCATGACAAGAATAGCGCAGCAGGCGCAGGGCCGTGCGGGCTGGCCTGCAGCTGGGGGCGGGGTGCCCGGCGTCCCTATAAAGGGCAGGGGACAGCTGAGCAGGGCTCACCGCAGCATCGTCCGGTGTGCTGCAGCCATGCCGGGGGGTGGCCTGGAGGCGCTGGCGCAGGCCGGGGTGGCTGAGCTGGCAGAGCTGCGGCGGGAGCTGGGGGCTGTCCAGGGGATGTTGGAGGGGCAGCTGGACCAGGCGCTGCAGCGGGTGCAGCCCCTGGCATGGGCACTGCGTGAGCTGCAGGAGGAGCACCTGGAGCTGGGAGCAGAACTGGTGCGCCTGGGTCGTTGCGTCGACCTGCTGGCTCTGCAGCTGGGGCTGCAGGATCCCTCTGGGGAGGACCTCAGCACCCTCTTTCTGGAAGCACAGGACCCTTGCGCCCACTTTGAGGGCACCGAGGAGCCCGGCGGCCCTGTGGCCCATCCGCCCGCTTTCTCCAGTATGCGCCAGCAATCGGTTCTGCACCTCTCCCGGAGCAACAGTGGTGTGAGTGGGCAGCCCTGCCCCATGGCAGCATCTGGCGAGGGGGAGCGGGAGGGTGGCACCAGCCAGTGGGACTGAGGGTGGCCCTTGGGCTCCCTGGAGCCCCGGCGAAGCCCCTGGCACTAGGTGGGACGGTGATGCACAGGCAGCCCAGTGTCACTGGGTTCTGCTGCTGGTCGGGCTCACTGCTGGTGGGGGAGGCAAATGGCGCCTGCCTGCTCCACGTTGCCGGAATGCCGGGCGGGCAGGCTGCAGGCAGCTGTTGTGCCCCTGTCTGCTCATAGCGCAGCAGTGGTGAGGCACAGATGGTGGCACATGGCCGGCGTCCCCTCCTGCAAGCAGCTTTGCCATGGACTGGGTGCTGGGCCTGGGCAGTGGAAGGCAGGATGGGGCCAGGCGTGAGTGGGGCTGCTCCGGCCCTGTGCCACCACCTCCTGCCTGTTGCCTCCCTGCCCACCCTGCTGCCTGCTGCAAATTGCTGAGGGATCGTGCTGAAAGAGACTGGGTGTCCTGGCTTTGCTCAGGTGGGGGCCAGGCTGGCCTAGATCCTGAGCAGGGATGTGGGGGAGGCTCTTGATCTCCTGCACAACCTCTTCTCTCTGCTAAGTCTCTTAATTCCCTGGAAATCCCTGTGTTGCTAACAGCACGCACCAGCCCTGCCAGCACTTTGCTCAGCCTGGAGCGTCCTGGCAGCCCCTGCCCACCGGAGGGTCCCGGCAGCCTGCAGTGACGGGGGGCGGGGGTTGGGGACGGGGATGATGACACACGTTTGGGGACGATTTGGCAGCCAGGCTGGAAGCAGGTCAGAGAGTGTCGGGCCTTCTGGGGGCAGGAGGTGCCGCGGGGGGATGTCGCATTCCCCTGCATGCCTTGATCACTCTGGATGTCTGCAGCATCCCACCAGTTGTGAGTTTTTATGCTGCATGTGACATGTCTTCTCCATCATCCCCACTGCCCGTGGCACTGGGAAGTGTCAGGGTAGTGGGGGGCTTGGACCCTAAGCATCGGGAAGGGGGAGAGGGGTGGCTGAGCTGGCAGGGGCTCAGTTGCATGGCGCTGTCCTTGCAGATGGAGCCAGAGATGGTGGAGCAGCCCCAGGCGCCCAGGCTGGTGGTGGAGCAGCCCCAGGCGCCCAGGCTGGTGGTGGAGCAGCCCCAGGCGCCCAGGCTGGTGGTGGAGCAGCCCCAGGCACCAAGGCTGGAGCCAGAACAGCCCCAGGCACCGAGGCTGGAGCCGAAGCTGCCCAACGGCATGGAGAAGGTCCAAGTGAGGGAACCGGAGAGAAGGAGCAAGCTGAACGTTGAAGAGCTGAACAGGATCGAGGATGAGGATGTTCTGGATAAGATGGTATCTCCTCTACCACCAGGCTTCTGGGGGAAAGTGAGGGGACCCCAAGCTAGTGGCAGAGGGCTGATGCTGACCTCTACCTCGTCTTGCAGCTGGATCAGACAACAGACTTTGAGGAGCGGCGACTGATCCGAAATGCCATGCGGGAGCTGCGCCAGCGCAAGCGAGGTGCTTGGGGATGGTGACCCTCGCAGGGGTCAGGGCTCTGGCAGCGCAGGTGGAGCCAGCAGGGTGCTGAAGTGGGGCCGTCCAGCTGCAGTGAAGCAGGAGGGTGTGCTGGGTCTTGTGCTGAACACCTGCTTGTGCCAGGCTGAGGACATTATCCTTGTCACAAGTCGGGTCTGGACTGGCAGCAGCCAGCAGCACCCCAGGTGTGGTGGGGACAGCAGCACCCTGCTGCCTTTGCCTGTCGTTGCTGACACTGCCTCCTGCCCTTCCAGATCAGCGGGAGAAGGAGCGGGACCAGCGGCTGCAGGAGGCCAGGAGCCAGGTTATGGCAGGACGGGCCGGCCACACCACGGAGACCACCAGCACCCAGAGCAGCCAGTCAGCCGACGGCTCGGCACACAGCACCGTCACCAAGACAGAGCGTCTCGTTCAGTCCGGTACAGGCTGGGGGGGCACAGGGCGCTCTCGCTGGGTGTGAATGGTGGGCCGGCCCCTTGCGAGGCCATCGAGTCTTTCCCATTGCTCTGCCACCATGGCTTGTCTCTGCCCCTCTCGCTGCTTGTTCTGGGTCTGGCTGGACCGTGCTGGGAGCAGGACCGTGGTTCAGGGGTGGGTTTTGCTGCATCTTCTCTGGCTTGCCCAGAGCCTGCTTGGGAATCTTTAAGCGATCTGATTTGGCGACTTCCCACCTGATCTTCCACCCCATGTGGTTGGCAGGGGCCTTGTCTGCACCTCGGGGCCTGTCCCCTGTCCCCCTGCTCTCCCTGTTCCCAGGGGGCTCAAGCCAAAAGTTGTTGCAGGGGGCTGAGGGATGCTCCAACTTCCCACTCCTTTGCACTGGCCTCTCTGCTCTGCCTGGGGGGTGCATGCTGTCTGTCCCCCCTCCCTGCCAACCATGGCTCTGACACTTAAGCCTTCTCCCTGTCGCTCTGCCTGGGTGCAAAGGTGCAGGGGTCTATGGGTGTGGGATCAGCCAATCCCCCTGTCCTTGTCCGCTGCAGGCAATGGCACCAAGACCTCTCGTACCACAACCATGGAGTCGAGTTACACTAAGAGATCTGAGGGTAAGAACTTTTGCTGCCCTTTCCCTGTGGCATCCTCTGGGCATAACCCCAGGGGCATTGCCACTGTGTCATCCCTGCCATTGCCTGTGGTGAGGGTAGAGCTCCCTGCCAACCTGGCACTGCATCCCTCAGCACCTGCCTGAGGCCTTCCCACCTCTTTCTCCCTGCAGATGGCAATAGCACGTTCATTCAAACCAAATCATCCTACAGCTCCTCTTCCAAGAAGACAGGCAGGTGAGTGGCAGTTAACCCCAGGAAATCCCGTCCACTTGCACAAACCCACTGTGCCCAGCTTGTGATGTCCCTGTGCAGAGCTGTCCCCAAAGCCTCCTGGCCCTTTGGGCACACTCACTGTCTCCACCAATGGCCCAGGTCCCTCCATGGGCCTGGAGATGTGCCTACTAGCCAGGGACCTTAAGCCTCACCTCTTCTGTCCCTGAGACATGGAGGTCTTCCAAAGCTCCAGGACTGGTTGGTGATGGGCTGAGGCTACCATGCGCCCTCCCCTGGGCTGGTTGCAGCCCCCTAGCTTAGGCTGTCTCTCCTGTAGCATCTTCAGCCGCGAAGATGAGGGTACTTCCAGGCAGAGCAGCCTGGCTGCGCTGGAGCGGCGCCAGGCTGAGAAGAAGAAGGAACTGATGAAAGCTCAGAGCCTGCCCAAGACATCAGCCTCACAGGCTCGCAAAGCCATGATGGAGAAGCTACAGAAGGAGGGCGGGAGGTGAGGCTGGGCCAGGGGTGGGCTGGCTGTGGCAGCCAGCATTGCGTGGGTGACACTGTGCGTCTTCAGTTGCAGCTCCCCGAGCCCTGCGGCAGCGCACGGCGCCGTGCAGCGTTCCTCCAGCTTCGGTGTGACCAATGCTAACAGCATCAAGCAGATGTTGCTGGACTGGTGCAGAGCCAAAACCCGGGGCTATGAGGTGAGTGCCACCTTCTCACCCCATCCCCAGGGCCGGTGGCTCTGCCCTTCAGTAACTCTCCTGCCCTCACAGCACGTAGACATCCAGAACTTCTCATCCAGCTGGAGTGATGGCATGGCCTTCTGCGCCTTGGTCCACAACTTCTTCCCTGAGGCATTTGACTACAGCCAGCTGACACCCCAGAACCGCCGCCACAACTTTGAGGTGGCCTTCTCCTCTGCAGAGTACGTAGTGCTCGTGCTGTCATAGGGGCTTGGGGCAGCTTGAGGTGACTCCCACCTCAAGGGGGAATACAGGCAGGGGCAATGACACTGGAGGTGGGTGTCCATCAGCGTCACTCCCCTGCATCATGCAACAAGGTTTGGACACTGTGGGGAAAACAGCAGCTGCATGGACAGAACCATGAGAGGCCAGTGCTGGTCTGGCATGGCAAGGGGTGGGTGTGGGGGGTCTGAGCTTTCATGGGTGTGGGGCAGAGCACCCAAAGGCAGAGCAGCAGCCCCCCAAGCCTGCCCAGCTGCAGCAGGACTTCCCATGCCAGGGTGCCAGTGTGGGACTTCAGCCCATGGGGAGTGGGGTTTGTCAGTGCCAGGTGCCTCCTCTCACCATTTATAGGGGCTCAAACACCGTCGCAGCTTCTCCAGTCTCTTCCCTTCCCCTTTTGCTTCTGGTTTTCCTGGGTGCTGAGAGATGGGAGCGCGTCCAGCTGGAGGGCTGGCAGCCAGCCCCTCTCTCCTTCCTTCTGTCTCTCTCTCACCCACTCCTCCTCCCTTCCAGCACCCTGCCCAGGGGCAGGGCCAGGTGGGTGGGGGTCCCATCCCGGCTGATGTCCCGGGCGGTGGTGTGAGCTGGGAGCTCCCATGAGCTCCCTGGGTGCCGTGGTGCTGTTCGGTGGAGCGAGAAGGGGACCGTGCCTGGCTCTCGGTGCTCCTGGTAATGGACTTTTTGCCTCAATTGGGGAACCGGTGCGTGGACTTGAGAGCGCCATCGATCTCTCCAGCCTGGAAGCCAGGTGGCCTCTCGTCCTTCCTCCTCCTCCTCCAGCTCTTGTGAGCATCTTCTCCCGAGCTTCCTGCACCAGGGCTGTGCCGTGTGGTTCCAAGCGGAGCTGGGCAGGAGGGCTGGGCACATCCACCCCATCCTCCCGGCAGGTCTATATAGGGCATATATAGAGTGCCGCTCCGCTCTGGAACCCGCTCCCCAAGCACCCGGCGCGCCAGAACACCTCACTCCTCCTCCCCTGCCTCCGTCTGTCCTTCCCTCTGGACCTCACGCCTCTCCACGCTGCTCACCTGCCCTCCCCCTCCCTTGCTTGTGCCCCCTCATATCTCACTGAATGGCCTTGGCACAGTGGTGCCTGGAGCCCTCCTGCCCCTGCATCGTGCACCCCCAGAGCATGCAAGAGCAGAGCAGCATCTGCCAGGGGGGTGGGATGGGAACTGCATTGATCCGTGTCTCTTGTTTTCTCTCTTCCTCCCCTCCCCGACTGGGCTGCGGTCACTGGCTTGCCCCTCTCTCTCCCTGCCCCCAGGAAGCACGCGGACTGTCCGCAGTTGCTGGACGTGGAGGACATGGTCCGGATGCGCGAGCCGGATTGGAAGTGTGTGTACACATACATTCAGGAATTCTATCGCTGCCTGGTCCAGAAGGGGCTGGTAAAAACCAAAAAGTCGTAGCCCATTTTCACCCCCCCGGGAGCGATGGTGAGAACCTTCTCCTCCAAATACCTGCCCGTGTCCTACTGCTGCTGCTTGGCCAAGGGGCCGGCAAGCAGCCACCGTGGCTGGGGAAGAGGCTGGGGCATTCTGGTTGGGAGAGGGTCAAGTCCTGGTGGTGCCGGTCAGCAGGGCCCAGAGAGGGGTGGAGGCAGCTGTCTGGCCTCTGGCCTTCTGGGATAGCACCCGTGGGGATTTGGGGAGGAGGGTGGTGTGTCACCTGGGGGGCTGTTGGCTTTCCAGCCATAGGGGTGGCTCTAGTGTGTATGGAGCTGCCACAGCACGTTCGGTCCCCACTGTCTGAGCCCGACCCTGCGGATGCAGCTCTGGCTGTTCTGTGGAAGTGTGAGCCTGGGCAGCGCTGCCTGGCTGTGGGCGAGCCCCTCTGGGGCACTGCTGCTGCTTGTTGCCTCCTTCCCCCAGCCCCGGGGCTGCCAGCCTCAGCCAGGGGGAGCTGCAGCCACTGGGGCAGGGCCAGGCGTGGGCGATGGTGTGCTGCCTGCACATATATGGGCAAGAGTGGGGAGCCTGGAAAGTGTGAGTCAAGGCTTGGGCCCTGCCTTGTCTTTCAGTGTTTGTGCCTGTCTTCAGGGGCATCCCAGCAGCTCCCCCAGGCTCTGCGTGGCACCGGCACACCGGCGTCCAAACAATGGCTTTATAAGGGCAGAGCTGCTCTTGTGCTGTGCCATCTCTCCCTGAGCCCAGGCTGGCAGTGGTAGGGCCGCTGGAGCTCAGGCAGAGGATTTCCCAAGGCCCCCAGCACTTCACAGACAAACACGGGCCCCCTCTCCCTTACCCTCCCCTTTCCCCTCCCTGACAGCCAAACCAGAAGGTAGCATAGCCATGGAGGTGACAGGCTGAGCCCTGACTCCAGTGCAGCAGAGGCCCTGGGGAGTGCTGGGGTGCGGGAGCAGGGTCTTGGCAGACCCCTGGGCTGAGCAGCTCTCCTCAGCCCTGCCCCTCCCCTGGGGCTGGCACCAGCTGCGTGTCTCTTTGCTGTGTTCAGGGAGTGGTGCAGGCAGAGTGAGGGCAGGGCTGCTCCCCCACTGAAGGGGCAGCGGCAGAGCCCGGTGGCTGCAGGGATGTGGGGACAGCCGTGGCTTCTCTGCCAGGGCCTGCCGAGGTTGGTGGCTGCTGGAGCAGGGTCCTGAAAGCTGGTAGGCTTAGGCTGCTGCTGGGCTGGGTGAGGTGGTGCAGGGGGGAGGCTGTGCCTGGAGTATGCAGCCCCCGGGTGGGCTGTGCTGGGGGCGGGGCTGCGCTGTGCCCTGAGTTTACTGCAGCCTGGGGAGAGGGGGAGAGGGGACTTTCAGGGTGCATTGGGGTGGTGGGCAGCAGATCGGGAGTTTGGACCCTCCATCACCCTGGAACCCCTGCCTGAGTGTGGCCCTGGGGCCAGCATGGCCAGGCTGGCTATGGCATCAGTGGGCCGTGCAAGATCACACCAAGCAGCCCCCAGCTGCCAGTGCAGCCCCCTGCTCGACAGCTACACTGGGCATTATTGTCCGCAGCAGCTTGGGGTGCCTATCCCGTGGTGGGTGCAGGGGCCTGCTGTGCTGCCTGGCAGGGCTGGGGGATGTGGCAGCAGGGGCAGGGCTGCTTCTGTGCGCACCCCCACTAGCCCCCAGCAGAAAGATGAGGATGGAGGCAGCCATTTCCACAACGTGCCGTGCCTGGCTGTCAAGTTCATTACTCCAGCAGTGCTGACAGCCCCCTCAGGTCAGACCTCCTGGCCCAGAGGGCCCCAGCTCAGGGAGAGAGATGGCACCCATGACCCAGGGAGCTGGATCAGTGGTGCAGGCAGAGCGAGGGCAGGGCTGCCCCCCCTCCCCTAAAAGGGGCAGCAGCAGAACCCAGTGGCTGCAGGAATGTGGGATGGCCATGGCTTCTCTGCCAGGGTCGGCAGCTGCTGAAGCAGGGCCCTGAAAGCTGGTGGGTGTAGGCTGGTACTGGGCTGGGTGAGATGGGGCAGTCCCACTACACGAGGGATGCTGTGCCTGGAGTATGCGGCCCTCAGGGTGAGGATGAGGGTGGGACCCAGCCTGGTAGCGCTGGGACTTGCAGTGGGGGTGATGAGCAGTGCATGCTCAGACAACTCCCACTCCACTTTTCTCTGGACCAGCTGGTGGTATTTGGGGTGGGGGTGTAGCACAGATGGGTGTTGGCAGGCAGGCACGTCTCTCCCTGCAGCACCGCCTGGAGCACGAGGGTAGGCACACCCTGAGAGGGGATCACTGCCACCACCCAGAACTGGGGCATCAAGGGGCACAGGCAGGCAGCCCCTGTTGCAGGCAGCACATGCTTTTCCCAGTGCCAGGAGTGGCAGGACCATGGGTACGGAGGGACAGGTGGGAGCTGAGCAGGACTGAGGGCAGCAGTGCCCAGTGCCAGTATGTTCTGGGAGGCATAGGTCCCCATCCCAGCCCCCGCAGTGGGGCAGCCTACTCAGGGCAGTGCTCAGGGCTGCATCTCCGCAGGACGCTGGTGGACTGCGTGCCGCTGGTGGAGGTGGAAGACATGATGATCATGGGGAAGAAGCCGGACGCCAAGTGTGTCTTCACCTACGTGCAGTCCCTCTACAACCACCTGCGTCGCCACGAGTTGCGCATGCGGCAGAAAGAGTGCTAGAGCCTGGCCTGCCCCCTCCCCTGCTGCCCCCTGCTCCAGGGCTGCTGGCAGGCAGGAGGGCTGCCTGCCCCAAGAGGGGCTGGGGGCAGCATGTGACTGGTGCTGGGGACCGGAGGCTCTGCCACGACGCAGCCCTACGCCTCTGCCTCTGCAGCTCCCTGCGCCTTGTCTGGCTGCAGGCTGACCCTGTGGGCAGGGCCAGGCAGGAGCTGCTGGGGGCACGCTCCCCAGCTGGCTCACCTCTGCCTCTCCAGCGTGTTATTTGTTCTCCAGGAGTTTGTCCACAGGCAGTACCCCAGGGAGGCCCAGCCGTGGTTGCACCCTTGGGCCCAGGGCTGGTGGGAATCTGCAGCTGAGCAGGATCACTGTGTTGCGCAGGCAGCGTGCCCACGTGTGGTTCTCCTTGGCCCCCTGTGAGGAAGCCCCTCTGCCCACCACAGACCCTGCTTGTTGCCACCTCCCTGGGGACGGCCTCGTGCTGACACCCTGCTTCCCACCACGCACACACACCCTGGGGTACTTCCACACCGGGGCAGTAGGTGCAACACCTGTGTGCTGGGGAGCAGGTGGGGAGTTGAGGGTTCCTGGGGGAGTAAGGGGCCCAAGGTGTGATGGCAGCCCCACTCTCCTCCCCAGCTTGGGGTGCCACGTGCTTAGTGCTCATCATCCCTCCATCACCATCTCTGCACCCGCGTTGTCACGTGTACCAACACCAGCCAGACAATAAAGGTTTATTCTATAGGGTGACGCCTCCACCTTGGGTCCTTCTGGGCTGTACCACTGCTTCGTGCTGCCCGTGCCACAGTGCCCAAAGGAAGTGCTGGCAGCCCTGCCTGCTCCTGGACCCCTCTGCCCACAGGCCCACTGCCCACCCAGCCCAGGGGGAGATACAGGGTACATGCTGCTCTTGCTCAGGGGTGATGCCCAGAACTGAGGGGCACCACCAGTGTCCCACTCTCACCAAGGGCAGTGGGTTTGTACCTCCCCTTGCTCCCCCCAGGCCTGGTGCAAGGAAAAGATCCCACTGAGGCTGGGCAGAACCAGGTCTGCAGGCCAGCAGGACCAGACACTCCTGCCAGGCTGGCACAGCCATCAGACTTCAGCTCAGCACCACAGGACCCCCTTGTGGGCTCCCGCCCTTCCCCCTGAGCGGGCAGCTCATCCCAAGCCACGGTGCCCCAACCATCTGGTCTGTCCCTCCGTCCATTGTGCCATGGAATAGGTGGCATAGGAAGAGCACGGTTGATCCACAGGACAGTTTGTCAGTTTGTCAGCAGTAGCTGTGACCCTGCCACCCCCTTCTGCTTCAGTGAGTGACTCTGGGGGACCCAACTCCTCCCAATACCCAGTACAAAGCAGGGCAGGATGTGCCCCACCTAGCGCTCCCTGGAAAGACAACACAGTGCAGACAACTTTACGCAAAGGCTTTAATGGGGCTCAATACGAGACAACCCTGCTGAGGTGTGAAGCCAGATCCCTCCCAGGGGCAGCTCTCCCACCTCTGGGACTTAGCACATCTACCCTCAGCACCTGGGGCTTTCTGCTGAGGGTTTCATCCTGTCCCACACAGGTAGGGTACCACTGCCCAGTGCTGGGAGTCAGCTAAACCTCAGGGCATGGCAAGGGAGCACAAAGAATGGTGCTCCTCAAGATGGCATGCAGGCCTGCAGGGAGGGAGGGCAATGACAGGCACACAGGACCCTGGCATGTGCACAATGCCTAGGAAGACCTTGCTCAAAGCTGGAGCTGCTCAAGACATCCTCGATGCAGAGGCTACACAGCACCACATGACAGCAGGGGCACCTTTACCATCCCACAGCACCATCCCGAGCTGCTGCGAAGCCCTTGTCCCCATGCACTGGGGACTGGATGCAGGACCCTCTCCCATGCATGACACCCCTCACTAGAGGTCCGGGTGTTCTCCTTCGTCATGTTTGGGTAGGGTCTTGCCATCAGTGGTGGGAGCTTGGTGGGGCAGCAGGGTGGGCAGAGGCCTGGCAGGGGCAAACTGGAACTCCTTGGGCACAGGGGCATCAGGTGTCTCCTTGCGGTAGAAGCCCAGCTCCTGCACCAGCTGGTTGATCTCCTCTCTGGTCATGTCGCTCAGGGGGATTCTCTGCACACGGACAGGGATTGCAGCCTGGCCCCTGCACACACCAGCCCCCCAGGCCCTGCTGCAGCAGTGGGTGCCACGCTGCCCACTCACCTCCAGCTCCTCATATCGGTGGCTGAGAAGCACGAGCTCGGGGTCAGCACCGGGCAGGTGCTTCATCTCCAGGTTATGGCTAGGCAACGTGTTAAGGAGTGGACAGTACTGGGCAGGCCCTTGCAGCCCCCCATGCTACGCTGTTCTCCATCACATGCCATCACATCCCATTCTCTGTCCCAACTTATTCTGTCCCCCATCTCAACCCACCTTACCTTCCAGTGCAACCCAACCCATTGCATCCCGTCCTCTCTGTCCCGCTGTGTCCCCAACCACTCTGTCCCACAGCCTTCACCCAATCCTATCCTCTGTCTCATCCCATCCCTCATCCCATTCCCTGCCATCCCTCATCCTGTTTCATGATGTCTTCCACTGCCTCCCACCCCAGCCTCCATGTTGTCCTCTATCTCCTATCCCATCCGGACCCCCATCCCACCCCACCTGGTCCTTGTCCCCCACCCCACCTGGTCTGGTCCTGTCCCATCCCACATCCAATCCCATCTCACCCCACCCGGTCCAGTCCAGTCCTGTCCCGCATCCCGCCCCGCCCCACCCAGTCCGGTCCTGTCCCCCATCATATCCTGTCTCGCATCCCAGCAGGGGCCTGTGCCCAGGTGGGGCTGCACCAAACGCTACCTGCCGAGCAGGGCTGCCAGCGGGTACTAGAGGGGGATGTCCTGAGTGATGAAGGCCTTCACCTGCGGGCAGAGCAGGCAGCTCAGCGGATGGGGTACCCCGGCCCCGACCTCGCCTCCCCGGCAGCACTCACCTCCCTCAGGCGGTTCAGCCGTCAGCCGCCGCAGCTCTGCGGGAGGAGACACCCCGTCACGCCGACGGCACCCCGGTGTCCCCGCGCCCGCCGCCCGCCCGCCCGCCCGCCCCGCGCTCACCTCGACCTTGCCCCGGGCCAGGTCCTGCAGCTCGGCTCCGCGGAGACGGGGGGCCCCGGGCCGCCCCCCGCCGCCAGCGCCGCCGCCAGCAGCGGCAGCAGCGCCCGCAGCATCCCGCAGCCACGTCGCCGCCCGCGCGCCCCGCCCCGCCCCGGCGAGCACGCGCACGCACGCGGCGAGCGGCCGCAGCACGAGCACGGCGGGTAAACGCGCACGCGCACCGCCCACGCACGCGCGCTTACCAGGCGCTCTCTCGCGCGCGGACACGGGCACGAGTGGGCGCGCGCGCACGCCACCCACCCGCCGCCATCTCGCGCACGCCCCGAACGCAGACCCGCGCCGTCAACGCGCGCGCACGCCGCGAACAGGCGCCGTGACAGGCGGGACAGGGCGACACAGCCGCCTGCACAGCCCCCCTCCTGCACACCCGGCTGCACGGACACACCCCCACACCCCTCCTGCGCACACCCAGCTGCACACCCCCCTCCTGCACAGCCGGCTGCACGGACACACACACGGCCAGGCGCACGGAGCGGCGCACAGCTCTCTGCTGCCTGTACTCTGGTGCACGGATGCAGCTGCACACACACACACACACACACACACAGAGGCACGCAGCCACGGGCAGGCGGAGCTGCGCACAGCCACCCACACGCACAACCGCTCACAGTGTGCATGCGCTCGCACGCATCAGCACACACGTCAGCACACGCCATCCCGCATCCATCAACATGTCGGGCGCACAAAGCTCTCCGCGCCTCCTTGGCCACATGCACACACAGACACACTGCACGTGCTCACAAACCACATGCACAGCTGCAGGTGTGCACATCCCCCAGGGGTCCCTCGGGTCCAAGCCCCTCCTCCAGCAGGGCCACCTACAGCCGGCTGCCCAGCACCACATCCAGATGGCAGCCAAGTGTCTCCAAGGTGGGAGACCCCAAATCCTCCCTGGGCAACCTGTGCCAGGGCTTGGTCACCCTCATGGACAAAAAGCGTTTCCTGAGGCGCAGCCAGAAGCTCCCACATCCCAGCGCCTCTGGGCCTGTCCCTGGCACCAGGGCAAAGAGCCAGGCTCCCTTCTCTGCTCTCTCCTGCAGGTGTTCTCATATATCCATAAAACACCCCTGAGGCTTCTCAGCTCCAGGCTGAACAGTCCTGGCATTTGTGGCCTCTCCTCATGGGAAAGATGCTCCAGCCCATCATCTTGGTGGCCCTTCATTAGACTGCCTCCAGCATGTCTGTGTCTGTGTGACCTGGAAGCCCAGCCCAGCACACAGCACTCCAGGGGCAGCCTCACTGTTGCCTCCTTTCACCTGCTGACAACACTCCTGATGCAGCACTGGACACCATTTGTCTTCTTTGCCCCCAGGATGTGTTGCAGTCCTGGTCAATCTGGTGTCCACTGGGACCTCAGGGGCTTTTTCAACAGGGCCACTTTCCAGACAGACGGCCCCCCAGCATGTCCTGGTGGCTGGGGATGTCCCTCACAAGGGGCAGGACTTTGTGCTTCTCCTGGCTGAACTTCGAGAGGTCCCTGCCAGTCCGTTTCTTCAGGCTGTCCAGGTCCCCCCAGGTGGATGCACGAACGCCTGCTCTATCACCATTTGCTGTCATCTGCAAACTTGATGAGAGTGCGCTCCATCCCATCATCCAGGTCAGTGATGACGTTAAACAGGATCAGGCCCAGGACTGGCCCCTAGGGCACACTGGTACTTACTAGCCTCCAGCTGGACCTTGTGCCACTCCCCCACCCTTTGGACTCAGCCGTTCCAGCCAGTTTTCAACCCATCTCAACATCTGCTCATCCAGCCCACATAGCAACAACTTCTCTGGGAGGATCTGATGGGAGACAGTGTCAAAGGCCTTCCCGAAGTCCAGGTAGACAACGTTCACAGCTCTCATCTGCCAGGCCAGCTGCTTCACCACACAGGGGTGTTCAGGTTGGCCAGGCAGAACTCGGTGAAGCAGCACAGCTCGGTGAAACTGTGCTGACTCCTCCCGATGGCTCTGCTGTACCTGTGGCTGGCAACGGTTCCCAGGACCAGCTGTTCCATCACCTTCCCAGTGATTAAGAGGAGTCTGACCAGCCTCCAGTGCTCTGAGTCCTGCTTCATATCCTTCCTGAAGACAGGAGTGACATTTGCTCTCCTCCAGTCCTACCCTAGATGCCACGATTGATGACAAATTCTCGAGAGTGACCTCACGATGCTCGAGGGTCTGGCTCCCTCAGCACTCACGGAGCGATGCTGCCCGGGCCCGGTGGTGCTCCTCTTGCACAACCATCCGCCTCCACGTCATGCTCCAGCCCTTTTGGCTCTGGGGCTCCTCAAGGTCGGTCCTGCTGAAGCAGCCTGAGGTTTGGAGGCGCCCAGGGCGTCTGTCTTCCTCATGTCGCCAGGTGTCACCAGGTCTGCACCCCTCGGGATGTGTGCGTGCCCTCCGCATCCTGCACGCTGGTCCCCGCAGCCGCGCTCAGCGCACCAGCGCCGCCTCCCGCCGTGCCGGCACCGCCGCACGCGCAGCACCTCGCGCACCTGCCCTGAGCGCGCTACAGCCCCGCCCACAGCAGGGCGCGCGCACACACTGCGCTCGTGGCGCGGTGGGCACGCCGCGCACAGTCACGTGCGCACAGGCGCTCGCGCGCACAGATGTGCACGCGGAAGGGAGCGTGTGCACAGCCAGATGTGCGCGCGCACACCTGAAGCCGGACACGCGCACGCGAGGGCAGGCGTGCACGCGCAGAGCCGGCCCCCGCGCTCCCAGGGGCGGCCCCGCGCCGGGGCCAGTCGCGGGCGAGCGGCCCCGCTCCTCAAGCGGGCGGCGGGGGAGGGGTGGGGACGGGGCAGAGGAGGCGGGGCGCCGACCGTCACGTGAGCGGGGTGGGGCGGCGGCAGGTGCGCGCGGGGCGGCGGCGGTGTCGCTCGTGCCGCTGCTGCGCCTTTAAGGTGCCGCGCAGGTGGCGCGTGGGGGGGTGGGTTGCTGACATCACGGGGCGCGCGGCGCCGCTAGGCGGGTCCGGCAAGGTGAGTGCGAGCGGCGCTGGGCCGTGCGGGGAGCGGCGGCGGCGGCGGCGGCGGGGGCGGCGGCCGCTCGGGTCTCCCGCCCATGGAGCCGGCCCGGCGCGGCAGCGTGGACCAGGGCTCGGCCGCCGCCTCGGCGTCCTGCCCTGGCCCCCTGCACGGCGCCGCCGCCGCTTCCCCCGCGCGGCCGGTGCCCTTCGGCTCTGGGGGCTCGGCCCGGCAGCAGCCCGACGGCGGGGGCCCGGCGGCGCCTTTCCTCGGGGGGGACGTCGTCGTCCCGGTCGCCCGCAGGAGCTCCCGGCCGGACGCCGCCTGCGACTCTTTCCCCTACGGTTGCCCGCGGCCCGGGGGGCGCAGCGCGGCGCGCCTGAGGAGCGGTCTCCGGGCCGGGCTGCCCAGCCTCCGCCGCTGGAGGTCGGCCGGGCCCCGTCTGAGGGGGTCGGCGGGCCCCTCGCCTTCCCGCTGCCAGCCCTGCTGCCCCCCAGCCCGGGCGTCCCCCTAGCCTGCCCTGCCGCGCCGTCCTCGGCGGCGCCTGGCCAGGCGCTAGCCTGGCCCGCCTTCCCCGAGCTCGATCCCCTGGAGCACGCCTCCCCCGGGAAGCCGGTGCCCGCCGAGCGGAGGGAGATGCTCCCCAAGGCAGAGTCCAGCGACCACATCTCGGCCTGGGCCGGCTCCTCGCCCAGGGCTGCCGGCCTGCCCAAAGCGGTATCCAGCGAGTTCATTGCTGGTAGGCGGATGGGTCTGTCCAAGCCCGCAGCCCTCTCCAAGCCAGAGCCGGATGAGCTTTCCCTCTTTGGGAGGTCCCTTGGCCTGCCAAGCTCCAGTGACTCCTGCGATGTGCTCCTCGGCTGCTCGGGAAGGGTCCTGGAGGATGGCTCGTTCCGGTGAGTACATGCTGCTGCAGGGAGAGTAGGGGGCAGTCGGGAGTGATGCTGTCCTTGCTTTGAAGCAGCAAGTGAAGCCTCCTGTGGATTGGAGTTGCCCCTTTCTTCCTGTTGTGGGTGGTGTTCAGCTGGAAGAGATTGGGTATGGGGGCTATGGCCAAGCAGGGTTCGGGATGGGGGGAGGGATGCCTGGTGCCTGCGCAGGCAGCGTTCGGGGAGCGGACGCTGTGCAGGGTGGCGTGTCAAAGGCACAGGCTGCGGAGCCGACTACCCTGCTGTCCCTGAGCTCTGGAAATGATGTGGTGCTGCCCTCCCTTGCTGTTGAAACGTGCCCCTTGTGACTGAGGCTTGTCCTAGAGCTGCCAAAAGGGCTCGCGGGCCCCTGGTGCATGCTGCGTAGCGGCATTAATGTGTTGTGACTGATGGTGGCTTTGCACTGGTGAAGGACACTGCTTGCAGGGCTCACAGTACTCCTGTCACATGTGACACCCTGCCCTTGGGGCTGGCTGTGCTTTGGGACAGACTCTGGGGGCCAAGATCTTTTACCCAGGAGCCTGAGGGATGCATGATTCCTGGGGAAATGGCTTTCTGGGGACACCCTGTCTTGCAGGCTGCCTGCTATGCCTGAGTCAGGCAGTGTTGATGAGAATGAGGGCTCTTTGTGCTGATTTCTAGAATTTCCTCAGTATATGGGTTACATTAGGGCTTGTCATGTGTGAGGTCGCAGACTCTGGGGGAATTTAGAGGTAAGGACCCTTCTCCCTCAGAGGGGAGTTAAGGGTCCGGTATATGTGCCCTGGCTAAGACTCAGCTGTGACCACTTCTGTTGTGGGCAGAGAGCTTCCTTGGTGGACCTGGGGGCTGATGTGGGTACAGGGAATGCCTCTTGGGCCTTGGTGCTAGCCTGTTCTTCCTTTGTCCTCCCAAGCATCACGGTGGTCACCTGGAATGTGGGCACAGCTGTGCCCCCGGATGATGTGACGTCCCTCCTGCACCTCAACACGGGCGAGACAAATGATGTGGACATGATTGCTATTGGGTAAGAGGGTGAGGTGCAGGCCCCCTCCTCTGCTTCACAGTGTCCCTCTTTGGGGGATCCCCAATAGCCTTGGGGGTGGGGAGTGGAAGAGCTGCATCCCCAACCTCGCCAGGGCATAGCCAACAGAGAGGAGTATGCATCACAAGTAGTAAAACACCAGCAAAGCTGATGGAGAATCAGCTGCTAGTAAAGTGGGACTACTATGAGGTACTGAAGCCCCTTGAATCCTGAGTAGCCTCGAACTCTCAGAACACCTGTAGCTGACTCTGCTGTGTGGAGCTGGGCCTCAGTGAGCACTGCTTTTGCCACGAGCACTGGCAGTCAGGTCCGTAGAGGCATTTAACTTGCCTGATGGAGTACTTTGGGACTATTTTCCTCATCTCAGCTTTTGCCCATGGTATTCAGGCCTCCAGGGCACAAATGTGCTGACCTCTAATGGCTGGATTGGCTCTCTGCCTCTGGCAACACTGAACTGCTGGCAAGGCAGCTAGGTTTTGTGTGGTAGGGCTTTATCATTATTGGCATGGCTGGCAAGGCAAACTCTGCCAGAAACTAAGGGAAAACTGGTCTCTTGAGCTTTGCTGTGGTGTATGGACCTCCTAAGACCAGGAACATGCTGCCTTCACACAGGGAGTGAGAAGCAGCCTCTCCCTGTGGGTGTGAAGTGGAAGAGCTGGATCTGCCTCCAGGAGGTTCCCAGGGACTCCCCAATGCTCCTCGATGCAGAGAGGGAGCAGTGTAAGACAGCCTACTGGAGTTCTGGTGCTGTGCTGGAGCTGGTCTTCTGGTCCCTTTACCCTTGCAGACCAGTGTGATGGGGCTGTGGAGGCAGACCTGAGTGTCCTGCTGCTCCCCACCTCCAGGGCATCTCTCTATGGCTGTGTCCTTCCTTTGACCTGTGTCTGTGCCCTGAGCACTTGATATTTTTTGACATTTCCTGATTCTACCATTCTCTGTGGACATTCTCCTTCCCTCTCTTCACTAATTGCTGAGCCAGGAGGAGCACTATTAACCTTCTCTTTGCTGCTGCTCTGAGCTTGGTGGCTAGGATGCACCTCAACACCCTGTGCTGAAGTACCGGTGAGACTTGGCTTTTCTCTAGAGATCAATGAAGCTGAAATGCCCTGTAAGCCCCCCTTGCATCTAGAAATAGGCTTCAGACTGCTGCCCAGCCCTGTGCAGTTGAACTGTCCTTTTAAAAAGGGTGAAGGCCTTGTGGGTTCAAGCCCGCTTGTGTCTTCTGCTAGCATATGGCCTGGCATTGCTGGAGCAAGGATATGGCTAGTTTGTCCTCTAAGCCCAGGACCCTCCCTTGAACTGCCCTTTGCACCCTGGCCCTGCTCCCTGTGCTTTGGTACCTCTCCCAAGGAGCTCCTGCTCTCTGGGACATGGTGTGGCTGAGAGACCTGTCTCTTTCCTCCCAGGCTGCAGGAGGTGAACTCCAAGATAAATAAGCGCCTGAAAGATGCCCTCTTCACAGACCAGTGGAGTGAGCTCTTCATGGATGTGCTGAGCCCCTTCCACTTTGTCCTGGTAAGGAGATCCCAAAGGGTCTGGGCAGCTTGTGTTCCCTCTCTGCCTCCCAGGCAGGTGAACTGTGGGGAAGGAGACTTGGATTGTGGGGACAGAGAGAGAAGATGCAGTGGGAGCCACTTGGAGGGACCAGCTGCTGGAGAGACAGCCTACAACTATCCAGGCAGTGTGTGGGGGCTGAACAGAGTGCTGGTGGTGCATCTTTCCCCTGTGCTGTCTAGCTGGTGCCACCCTGCTGTCTTTCCTGTGACTTAGGCTTCCCCTTTTGGGGGTGATTCTTGTTGCCTGCTGTGTCACACCAGTGTGAGGAGGTGAATATGAGAACAAGCCTGTCCTTCTGGCAGTAGCCTTTGGGTCCCCAGGCAGGTTTGGGTAGCCAGGGCACAGCGCATACACAAGCTTTGGCATGGCTGGGCTCTTCTCAGTTGCCAGTGTTCAGGCAAGTGCACGCAGGTCTCTGAGCTAACTGTGCTGTCAGTCATCTGCAGGATGGAGGGGATGCAGAGGATGAGTGTGCTGCCCCTGCAGCCTGGAGGTGGGGTGGGGAAGCTGTCCCTGTCCCCTTGGACTCGGTTGTGGCTGCTGTGCTGCTCCAGCCTCTGCTCCCGTTCCAGGTCAGCACAGTGCGGATGCAAGGTGTGATCCTACTGGTGTTTGCCAAGTACTATCACCTCCCCTTCCTGCATGACATCCAGACAGACTGCACGAGGACGGGGCTGGGAGGCTACTGGGTGAGTGTGGCCCTGGGGGAAGTGGCAAGGGGCTGGCTTCCCGAGGAGTCATGGGATCCTCTCGGTGCAGGGCAACAAGGGTGGGGTGAGTGTTCGTCTCTCCATCTTCGGCCACATGGTCTGCTTCCTGAACTGCCACCTGCCAGCGCACCTGGAGAAGGCAGAGCAGCGCAAGGAGGACTTTGCCACCATACTGCACATGCAGCAGTTCGAGGGGCATGTGGCCAGCGGCATCCTGGACCATGAGTGCGTACCCTACTGCTTTGCTCCCCAGTCTGGGCCAGGGCACTAGTGCCAGACCATGTCCTTGACCACCTCCAGAT
Organism: Hypotaenidia okinawae; assembly: GCA_027925045.1. NCBI lineage: Eukaryota > Metazoa > Chordata > Aves > Gruiformes > Rallidae > Hypotaenidia > Hypotaenidia okinawae. The sequence goes on from BSDF01000017.1 coordinate 12,785,643, forward strand.
AGGGCCTGGGTCTGTCCCCCGAATCCCAGCACAGCTTGGAGATGGGGTCTTGCTTGCAGAGCTGCAAAATTGTCCTGTGGCCTGGTGGGGACCCATCATGGTGAGGTAAATGTTAGAGGGGTCCTTGGTCTCCCCTGGGGCACATTCAGACCTGGTACAGCTTCTGCTGTACTGGCACTGTTGGGGTTTGGGACCAGTGAGGTGCAGGGCCTGGCTCTACCCCAGTCTGACTCTGGTATATGCCTTCCAGTGGAAATTTCCACTTTTGATTTCTGTCCAGAGAATTCAGGTCCTTTTGGTGCTACCTGAGGAGTCCTGGCAGGGCTGGCAGTTAGCCAGGCTTGTTATCTGAGTGCTGACCTGCAGCAGTGCTCCCAAGAGCACTTCTGCTGCAGGCTGAGGCTGTGTTCCCCCTGCTGTGATGCCCTGCTCTAGTAGCCTTAGCCCTTCCAGCCTGTTGCCCTCCTCCCACCCACAGCCTCGTCTTTTGGTTTGGGGACCTCAACTTCCGCATCGAGAGCCTGGACATCCGCTTTGTGAAGTATGCCATTGACAGCAACATCCTGAGCCAGCTCTGGGAGAAGGACCAGGTAAGGGGGTGGCCTGGGCCCAAGTGGCATTTGGCTCTTGGCAAAGCTGCCAGTGCAGCTGTGGGGTAGGGCATGTCCCTTTGCTGTCTGTGTGGCACAAAGAGCCCTGGCTCTGTGGGGAGGGGCAGCACAGTCCCAGGATGGTCTTTATGGGAGCTGGGCATATGCTTCCTTTATTGGTGGGTATACTAGGACTAGCTGGGTGCATTGAGTCTATAGTCTTGCTGCTTGCATGGTATAGACAGACCCTGAGAGCTTTGTGGGGCTGGCAAGGAGAACTGTGCTGGGGTGGGGAAGAGGTCTTGGGGGAGAGGAGCAGAGGAGCCTGGCCATAGGGGCTGGTGTGCTCCCTGACCTGCTCTCTTCCCCACAGCTGAACATTGCCAAGAGCACCTGGCCAGTCCTCAGTGGTTTTCAGGAGGGACCCCTCAACTTCCCACCTACTTTCAAGTTTGATGTAGGCACCAACAAATATGACAGCAGGTAGGGAAATAGAGCTCTGATGTGTGCTGGACTGGGAGCGGATGGCATGGCTGAGGGGTGCTGGTGTGGTGGGGCTCAGAACCAGGGTGGGTGCTGGTGCCAGCAGGGCAGGGGCTGATGCTGGCACAGATAGAAGCCGGGAGCCTTTGCTGGGATGGGCAGAGGCTGGACTGGGGAAGGCATGCTGGGACACAGCTGTCGTGCTGGTGCCAGCACAGGTCTGTCCCTGCAGCTGAGCTGTGTGCCGAGATGAGCCACATCCCCTGCCCGCGCGTGCTGTAGCACCAGGGGAGGCAGTTTGGGGTGGAGCCTGCTGCCCCCTGCCAGGCAAGAGATGCCCCTCTGTGCCCTGCAGTGCCAAGAAGCGAAAACCTGCCTGGACCGACCGTATTCTCTGGAAGATCAAATCTCCCAGTGTTGGGCTGGGTGCGGGAGGGCGCCGGCCCAGCCGAGGTGTCCTGTCAGTGAGCCAGCTCTGCTACTGCAGCCACATGGAGTACACAGTCAGCGACCACAAGCCGGTAGCTGCCATCTTCGCAGTGCAGGTGAGCACTGTCCAGGGCCACTGGGCACACAAGCCAGAGCTGCAGGGATGAGATACCCAGCAAGTGTGTGCAGTGAATGATGGGGCATGTAGGACTTGCTTTATTGTTGCTTGGCAAGTTCAGCTGTCTTCCTACTGTGATGAGGGGCTGCTGGTGATGCATGTGAGGACCTAGCCCTGGATGGGTGCCCTGGGCAGTGGGGGGCAGCTCTCCATGGCATGCCATTGCTGACCATGTGTGTCTCTGACAGTTTGCTTCCAAGGCAGACAAGCCCCCCGTTGAGATTTATGTGGCTGATGAATGGAGCAGGCCTGAGCAAGCAGTTGTCAGGTACAAGATGGCTGCTGGCTTCCACCGGAGCTCCTGGGACTGGATAGGACTCTACCGGGTAGGGGCTTGGGGGCTGCTGGGGCTGGGGGGAATGGGTAGCACTGCAGGGTCCTTTCAGAGCTACACCCACTAGTGGATGTGGGTTCCTGGCATGTTCACATGGGCCCCACAGGATCCAAAGCCCAGCACTACTGAGGGCTAGGGCACTGCTGGGTTGGTGCAAGGTAGCTCTTGTAGCCCTTGTGCATGGAGAAGGGTCTGACTGAGAGATCAGCTAAGGCTTGGTGTGGGTGATGGTGCTGTGCAGGGCTGATGTTACTTCCACTCACCTGTGTTCTCCCATGTACATCATGCAGGTGGGCTTTCGGCATCCTAAAGACTATGTCTCCTATGTCTGGGCCAGGAGCGATGATGGAGAGCGCTACCTTGAGAAGCAGCTGTGTGCCCAGGTGAGCTGGGTCCAGCCTTGCTGTCTCCTCGGGTATGTGTGCCCCATTGTGGGGGAATAATGGCCTGTTTATGCCCTTGATAGGGCAGGAGGGCACCTCCTCTGTGGTTGGTACTGAGCCTTGGCCAGGCCTCCCATGCTGGTGTCAGGGATTTCTTCTTAGATGGGGTTGGAGGTGAGAGTGTCCAGCCTGTGTGCCCATCAGCTGTCTCTGGGCTACAGGTGATGTTCTCAGAGGAGGCGCTGCCCAAGGGGAAGGGCGAGTACATCCTTGGATACTACAGCAACATTTCCAGCAGCATCGCTGGTGTGACTGAGCCCTTCCAGGTCAGCATGGTCAAAGCATGAGGGTGGGGGGCTGAGGGAGGTGGGGGTGTGTGTGCAGGGGTGCTTGACTGCTGCAGGCCAGCAGCTGTGGGGCACCACCCCACTGTGAAGATCAGCCAGCAGTGCTGATGCAAGGGTGCAGATCTCCCTGCCCAGGTCAGAAGAGGGCAGCAGCCCCACAGACAGCTCGGGCAGCAGCTCAGAAGAGGATGACAGCACCCTTGTCCTGCTGGCCCCCAAATCCCGAAGTCCCAGCCCAAGCAAGATGAAACGGCACCGCAGTCGAAGTCCCAGCCTGGCCAAGTTCCAGGGCCTCATCCTGCGTCCGTCCAGCCGGGACAGGGGTACCAGCCGCAGTCCCTCACCCCAGAGCCGCCGAGGTCTCCCCGGGGACATCCCCACCATCCACCTACCCCAGGAGGAGCCAGGGTGCTGTGGAGGCAAAGCCAAGGAGCCAGGGAGGGCAGCTGACAGCCAGGGCAGCCCCTTCTACAAGACTCTGTGGGAGCAGGTTGGCCCCAGGCATGACAACCCTCTGGCCATGGCTGACCCCAGGAATCTGGGCCTGTTGCCTGCGCTGCGCCTAGAGATGATCAACCAGGCTCTGGGCCAGAGGAGGGAGAGTGTGGACCAGGGCTACCCATGCCAGAGGATGAGCCCTACCAGCCCCCCAGGCTGTAGCACCTCCCCTAAGGAAGGTGGCAGCCCCCAGGAGCTGGATAGCCATAGCTGTGCCACAGGCCGCTGATGCAGCAGCACCCTCCCTCTTTCCTGTAGTGTGCTTGCTGTGTGCTTTCCTCTGCCCCTTTCCTGCTGAGACATCCCCCTCACTTATTTATTGCAGTGACTCCTTACCCCTGTTGTGTGTGTGCCAGGTAGGGGCTTCTCCCTACTCTTCACACCCTAGTAGGTGGCATGGGGGAGGGGCAAGGCTGGGTTTAGTGTGGTGGGAAGAGCCCTTGTGAAATTCAGGGTGCAAGGTGTGTGTGGGAGGAGTGCAGGCCTTGTACCTGCAGTGGGACAGGAGGGCAGGGCTCTGGTGGTGATGAGCAGCGTGTGAGGACATTGCCCCCTGCCAGGGTACCCTCTGAGATCAAAGCTTGCTGCTTCCCTGCTGCTACCACTGTGCCTCAGCCTTAGACATAGCGCAAGCAACAGAATAAATGAACCTGTCCACTCCAGCTGGACTGTGCTTACTGCAGGGGGGACAAGGTTAGCCCCTGGGATGGGGGCTGCAGGATGAAGGGGGCAAAGCCCTGACACCATGCTCAGAACACCCTTTATTTATCTTCTGCTGCATGCAGGGACTGACCTGCCCTCAGGGCAGAGCCATTCACCCCTTCCAGAGGCAGGAGCCAGCAGACCCCAGCCCTCCCTGCTAACTGCCTCCCTCCCCTGCTCCTAGGAATCACTCGTTACTGTTCAGCCCCCCTCCCTCCCCCTAGCAGAAGGGGCATAAATCTGTGGGGTGACCCTGCCCTCCCCTGGGGACTCCAACGCTCAAAGCATACCCTCTACCTTAGGGCACAACAGGGAAGATGGTGGGTTTCCCCCTTCCTCAGCCTTTTCTTTTCCCCTTGTTTTGATGCTCACACATGGACACCCACCCCCCGCCGCCCCCTCCCCCCAACCAGAGCTTCTCTGTCCTTTCACCTGCCTCTGCTTCAGCTGTGGGGCCCCCACCATGCAGTCATGCCAGCAGCCACACTCAGTGCCAGCCTTTGTCTCACGGACCAGAAATCAAACAGCTCCACTCTGTGGCTGCCGCACAGCACATCACCCCCCTCACACCAGACTCTACTTCTCTGGCATCATCAGGGCACCATGTGGTGCTGAGCACCCAGCTTCTGCTCCAACGCCAGCTGCAGGCATCGTTCATAGAGGGTGCCACCATTGTCCAGTGTCTTCCAGTCTGGATGCTTAGCCTTGAAGATGGCATGCAGAGGACCCCAGTGCCTTGTGGCCTTTTTCAGATGCTGTGCGGGTGCTAGCAGAGCCCGAGTTGCTGTGATACTGCTGCTGGAGAAGCAAAGCTGTAAGCATCAGTGTAATGCTGCAAACACTGCTTTTCACCCCAGCCCTGCTCATGGCACTGTAGAGCAGGGGGAACACTTGCAATGCCAGTTTCATGCCCAGCCTGCAGGACAGCACCCAGCCCCACCAGGGCAGGGTAGAAAGCCCCATACAGACCACACTCCCTTGGCCCTTTGTGCTTACTTGTGCTGTAGCCCCTCACCCAGGCTGCAGTCAATTGGTGGCTCCAGAACAAAGCAGTCCTTGGCAATGTGGTCAGCCAGGACAGACACCTCTGCGCCACTGAGGTACCTCACCCTGCGCAGACACCGTGCCAGCCTACAGGGCACAAGAGGCTGATGGTCAGTGGCAGCTGGCCAGGGTGGGCACCACACTGGGCCCCACCTTGCCTGACTTATCTCCATATGATGGTTGGAAAGTCCTGCCTTTTCCTCTGGGACACACACCTGCGAGTGCAGTTGCAGTGGAAGAGTGTCTGGGTGTTCACATTGTGCAGCTGGTACTTCACCTCATGGGGTACAATGCGGTGCTCACACTTCTCCAGGTGCTTGTAGCACCTGCATACCCTGTTTGGGCCTGAGGACAGCAGGGCAGTGAGGGGCACTCCCAGTACACAACCCCAGTGTGCTGAGGTCCCAGCTGGGGCACATGCTCTGCCCCCAGCACCAACTCACCCTGCTGCCTGCGTCCCTCCACAGCAGGCATGGGGGTGGTTCTGCACCGCTCCATAGCCAGGCTGAACCCAGTGCTGCTATCTTCACAGCACACCGTGCAGGCAGGGTAGGCTGAGCCCCCAGCCCTTTGCTGTGCTCCTCCTGGTGCTTGCCTTCCTCCAGAGAGGTCCTGTTCCAATACGGTCACTGCTGGTTTGGGGCTGGAACCCAGCCCCCACTGCGCCACTGGGTGCCTGATTATGGGCTCAGCCTTGTCCCTGGCAGACACAGGGGACAAGGTACCTGGCACCCGCGGCTGCTGGGCTGTCGCTGCTCTCTGTGCCTGGCGGAGCCCGGGGTTTCTCCCCCATCCCTGTCGGGGCCGCTTTCGCCCTGCCGCAGAAGGCTTCCTTCCCATGCCCGGGGGCTCCGCAGCAGGGCTGCCCATCTCCTGTGTGGGCGGGCTGTAGTGGTACTGACTCTGCTGCACCATTCTGGCCAGGGGCACTACACCGTAACGCTCACACCTGGGAACACCACACACCATGAGTTCCCACGCACCAGGCCTGCCACGGTCTGGCTGTGCTCCCCTGCAGCCCGGGGGGCAGCCGGGCAGGGTACGATCGGGGCCGCACCCGGTCGCGACAGAGGGACACCTCGGGGGCACTCACCCTCCCCACCAGTGCCACTGGACACACTCCTCGCTCTCCTCGAGCACGAAGCACGGCACCTCCAGCAAGTTGAAGAAGGTGACGCCGATGATGTTGGAGACGGTGTCGTTGAGGGCCAGCAGGCACTGCCGGAACCTACAGGAGCGGGCGGGGACGGTGAGCAGCCCGCATCTCCCTGCCCCTGGCACCCCGGGCCCCCCCCCGCCCCCGGCACCTGGTATCGCAGTCGCAGTGGGACACGGTGTGCAGGCGGTAGTTGCGGATGCCGTAGTTGAACTGCAGCGCCGTGATCTGAGCCGAGCACTGGTCGTGCTCCCGGCAGCACCGGTCGGGGCCTCGGAAAAGACCTGCGGGTAGCGGCGGTGAGCACGGCACCGCCGGGAGGACGGGACGTGCTAGCCCGCCGCCCCCTCCCCATACCCAGCTCGCTGGCGTTCCTCGCCGAGTCACCGGCCCCGCACCACAGCGTGCCCGGCAGCGTCCAGCCCCTTCGCCGCCGGCGTCCTCCCGGCGCGGCGGGGTCGATGCAAGCGGCGCGGCGCCTCCAGAGCGCGGCCAGGTCCCGCCGCAGCGCCGCAACGGGGGCGACGGGCGGGCGGCGGGCGCAGGCGGCGCGGAAGACGCGGGACAGGCGCGGGTCGCGCCGAGCCCAGCAGGCGCGGAGGCTGCCGCGGCCGCCCCAGGCGCTCTCCACCAGCGCGGCCGGGCCGCGGCCGCCGCCGCTCAGGAAGGCCACGTAGCGCGCGCCGCCCGCCCCGACCGCCCGCCGCGCGCACACGGCGCCGCCCGGCCAGGCGCAGGCGCACGCGCAGGTGACCGCGCAGAGCAGCGCCACGCGCGCCCACATCCCGCGGCGCCGCGCGCCTCCCCCGCGCCTGGCTTTAAGCTCGCGCTCAGCTGCGACCCCAGCGCTGATTGGGCCGCGCCGCGCCGGCCCCGCCCCGAAAAAGGCGAATGGGGACAGCGGGAGGAGCTGGGCCCCGCCGCCCGGGTCCTCTCCTCCTTGTGCAGCCCCCCCACCCCCCTGTGTCAGACACGCCCCTGCTCCCGTCCTGGCCGGGCAGCCCCCGCCTGGACAGCCCGTACCCCGCTCGGCCTGGCGGCTGCAGCCCCGCCCCAGTGCCGAACCCCCGGGACACCCCTCCTGGTGCCTGGGCAGGGCTGTGCATGGAGGTGTGCAGAGGTGTCTGCGTGCCCACCTTCTGCCTGTGTTTGCCCCTCTGTGTGCTCTTCCCCTGCGTGCCCAGGCGTGTGTCCCCTCACACAGTTGCAGGTATGCGTGCGCCTATGGACGTGTTTGCTCAGGTGTTGGTTCCCTCCAGAGATGGAGACCCTGCAGCCTCTGAGCACCCTGTGCTTGTGCTGGACCTTCACAGTACAAAGGTGTTTCCTGATGTTCAAAGGGAACCTCCTCTATTCCAGTTTGTGCCCTTTGCACCTTGTCCCGTCACTGGGCACCACTAGGAAGAGCCAGGCTCTGTTATCTTTGCACCCTCACTGAAGGGATTTCTATACATTGATAGGGTCCCCCAAACCTCCTCCACTCCAGGCTGAGCAGACGCAGCTCTTGCAGCCTCTCCTGACAGGATAGATGCTTCAGTCCTTTGCCTGGATGAGTCTAGGATGACCAGGACACAGTGACAGATGATCCTCTGCCCACCCTCCCCATCACTCAGTGCAGCTGGCACTGCTCGTGGTCTCGGCTGTGAGGACACATCCCTGGCTTCTGCACAGATGGATCCCAAGGTCCACCCTAGCAGAGCTGTACATTTCCAGCCTGTGCTGGAAATTTTCCCACCTGAAAACCAGTTTATTTCTCCTCTGGGAATACCTCAGGGGCGTGGCTGGGCTGCAGGGCAGTGCTCACCCCCCACATTAGGGCCCTGGAGCTCTGAAGAAGCATTGCTCAGGGTGGCCAGTGGTCCAGGAGCACCCATCCGGCTGGTGTTCCATCCCATTGGTGCTGCATCCCAGAGAGATGCTTGCCCTGCCCCTGAGAAGTGGCCTGCTGGGGTCTGGCTTCACCTGTCTGCAGGGAAGGCAGGAAGGGCCTGGAAAAGGAAGGAAGGAAGCAGAAAGAGCCACCCTGATTCCTCTGGGGACAGTTTGTGGAGGTCCCTGTGCCCAGGAGTGCCACAGGACAGCCAGGGGCTGGCAGCCAGGGTTCAGCAGCAGAGCTTTATCTCACCTTATCGAGGTTTCCCCAACAGCATGGACAGAGGCAAACGCCACAGACAGTGCAGAGTCCACTCTGCAGCTGTGATATGGCTGCTGTGCACCACCCATGACATTGGCTGAGGTGTTGTGAAGGTCTTCCAGCTGCTGTGTCACCTGCTGGGACCATTTCCACCCTGGGGACTGTGTTCACCAAACAGGATAGGAGCCAGTGTGCCAGCACTGGGGATGACCTCTGCCAGGGAATACCCCAGCCCCAGGAACCAGCCTTCAGGCCCCCTCCCAGGAATCACAGAGCCTCCTGCAGCTCTGCCATGCTGCACTGTGCTGCTGTCGCCCCCACCCTGCACCTGGGCTGTGCTCTCGTACCCCTAGGCCAGCTGGGGCCGCCCCACACAGGGGCTATGCTCACAGAGTCTAGCTGGCAGCACGCTGCAGCCTGGGCTGCCAAGTGTGTGAGTGTGTCAGGGACTCAGGACCCCGTTTGGGTTTGTCTGGAAGATAACGAGGGATAAGGGGGGACACCCAGCACTCTGGCCTTCACTCCCCAAGCAGCCCGTGAAGGGCACATGGCTGGCCCTGTGCCACAGAGCACCCTCCTGTCTCACCAGGCCACTGCTGCCGGGGTGAGGCTGGCTTTGGGCCGGCACGGCGTTGAGCCCTGGGCTGCTTGACCATGGGCAGCACCATGCAGCCCCACACCAGGCTCTGCTGACGTGGCTCAAGGTTCCAGGCAAGGTTGGTGCTGGGCAGAGGCACCAAGGGCTCGCTCTGCCTGCACTGCCCCTGCTGTTCTTGAGCTGGTATTGGGGGTTAAAGCTTCACAGGGTCCTCTATGGTGAGGGCGGGCAGTGGGTCCTGGGCTGTGTGGTAGCAGTGCAAGGATGGGCTGGTGAAGTGATTTCCACCCTGCTCTGCATGGCACATCCCATGTGGGGCTACCCAGTGCAAGACAGACATCCCATACTGGAGTGAGGCCAGTGGAGGCTACCAAGCTGGTTGGGGCTGCAGCTGGGCTTCCAGGGGCTGCAAGAGTGGGGAGATGAGACCTTGTCTGCTCTGAAAGTCAGGGTCACAGCAGAGCTTGTTCCTTCTCCCTTTGCACCTCCAGGCCAACATGGACAGGCGATGCCTCTTATAGGGACATCCTGCTGGCTGGGGCCGGATGTCTGGGCTGTCATTGCCAGAGCTGGGGCCTTGTCCATGTCCACAAGTTGACTCATCCTCAGCTGCCCCCATGTCCAGCCTCATCCTTCACCACAGCCAGCTGGCAGTGCTGGCTCCCCATGGGTGTGCAGGCATGCAAGCATGTGTACCGTGCATGCTGCCAGGCCAGGGAATGGGGAACATGGTTCTCCCCTCCTGGAGAAGGGGCTGTTACTCTGCCTGGGGCAGAGCCAGAGGAGCCTGAGCTTTTTGCCCTATAAATGGGGGAGGGAGGTAGCTCTGCAGAGCCCTGAGCCAGGTCCTGTGAGCAAACACCGAGAGGCTCTGGGACCACTGCAGAACACTGCCCTTCTCACTGGGCATCCACACTGCTGTTGCATAAGTGACTGCTGCAGTACTGGATGTACTTTCTGCTTTCCTTCACTTTAAGCTGGACCTTAAAACTTTGTGGAGATAAAAACAAGAAGAAAGGATGAACACCTGTCTATCCTGTGGGTGGCACTCCCTGGCCAGCAGTTGACACAGCCTCCAGCTGGGTGCCACCATGTCCATCCCCCATCTCTGCTTAAGAGCTGACCTGCTGGCTCCATGTAACATCTCTGACTCACCTGGGGCCTCTCCTTCAGCACTGTCCTGGTTTCAGACAGGATAGAGTTAATTTTCTTTCTAGCAGCCAGTGGAATACCATGTTTGGGAGTCAGGATGGGAGCAGTGCTGTAACACCCTGATGTTTTAGTTGTTGCCAAGCAGTCAGGGACTTTTCAGTTGTTCATTCTGCCCTGCTAATGAGAAGGTGGGGGGCACCCAGGAGGCTGAGGGGACACAGCCAGGACAGGTGACTCAAACTGGCCAAAGGGGGTATTCCATGCCAATGATGTCATGCTCAGCATAAAGGGGGAGAGGAGCACATGGCTTCAGGACATGCGATTTGGGGACAGTCTGACTTTGGGATGGCTCTGAGCTGTACAGCCTGAGTTGTTCAGTTCAGTGAGAAACTGCCTCTGTGTATCCCCAGTTCTGTGCGTTTTGCTATGAAGTCCTGTTCTTGCGGTATCGCTCTCTGCCGCCCCGGTGAACTGTCCTTACCCCAACCCAGGGGGTTTGCCACTGGTTTTTCCCTTTCCCGTTCTCCCCACTGCCCCAAGAGCAGCTACATGGTGCTCAGCTGCTGGCTGGGGCAAAATCATGACAGACCCCAAAACCCCACACTGGGGCCACTGTCTGTGGGTGCCCTGAGCTCATAGCAGCCAGAAGTGCCCCAGCTCCATCTTTTCATTGGCAGGTGGAGCTGCAATGTGCTGAAGTCAGGCTCCTCTGTTGCTTCCATGGCATCTGTCTGCTCCCTGGATGCCACCTGGGATCAGAGTCGAGAGTAGTGGGCTCAACTCACCTGTGTCCTGTAGCTCTGGCTCTAGGGGAGAGCACCTTTTCAGGATGCAGTTGTACTGGTGTTCATGGTGCTCAGCCCACCCTAGGCAAGGCTTGTTCTACCTGCACACCCAGCCTCAGGCCCCAGAGCAGCTGTGTGCTGGGTGTGGGATATGGATGCACCCAGAGAACTCTAAGTAAAGGCGATTCTCTGGAATATATTTTCTAATGCAGATTTATGGAGGAAAGGATTAAAAAAGGAAAAAAAAATGTTTTGTCTTGCAGTTGACAGAATCTTAATGCAGGAGGTGGGCTGGCTCCATCAAATATTTTCAGTGCAAGTCTTGGCTGCAGAGATGGTGGGAAATCATATCTGCCTCCATGGTCATCTGCAGGCCCCACGGCTCACAGGGGTCCTCTCCTGCCCTGGGTCCCCAGCCATGAGCACAATTTCCTCGAGGTCTTTTCCAAGTGCCAAGGAGCACTCTGAAAGTCCTGAGCAACCTGGTGTAGGTGACAGCAACTAGGCAATCTCCATCCTCAGCAAGGCATTGTGCCAGGCTTCTCTAGTGGTTTGCAGCAATAACCATCCACAGTCTCTGTGAAACAGCCATGCGTGTAAGAAAATACAGAAACCCCCAGAAAAAAGAAATATGAAGATGAAAACTACCACAAAACCTCTCTAAGATACGCAGGTTCTTTGTAAGAGATCACATCCTGATTGTAGGAGGAAATTCCTACTGTTTTCTACTTTCCCTTGGCCCCATGGCAATGCTAAGTGCCATTGGGTGCTTAGAAGGTGCCTGAGTTTACTGAATTATGGGAACTACCCAGAAGTAAGCAGCTCTGCAAGCAGGAGCTGGTACCTGGCTGATACTGATCTCTGTGCTTCCAGGTGAAGGTTGTGTAACTGATGAATCGGTAGGACTCAAGCTGACCAACAGCATAAGGAGCAGCACCTCAGAAGTAGGGACTCACTTGTCTGCATGTTGAGGCTTAGCAGAAATCATGGGCTGGCAAGATGAGAGCAGAAAAGGTCACCGGGTTGAGGTGTCTCTGGAAAGTGCAATCTCCTTTCTTTCAGTATTCAAGGTAAGCTGTGTGCTGGCATTTTCATCTCTAGAAATTGGATGAAAGGACCTGTGGTGGGTTGACCCTGGCTGGAGGCCAGACACCCACCCAAGCCGCTCTATCGCTCCCCTTCTCAGCTGGACAGGGGAGAAAATCTCTCCTGAGAGGCTGAGGAGTGGAGATAAGGCCAGGGAGAGATCATCCTGCAATCAGTGTCACGGGCAGAACAGACTCAGCACAGAATAAAGGCCAGAAACTCTCTCATTGCTGGCACTGCCCTGCACCCCAGGGACACCAGAGTCGGGGCATGAGAAGTGGGCCCAGAGCTTAAAGCCCCTCCCCCCAGCCCTCCCTTCTCAGCAGACTGCACTTGAGTCAGGGTTTGGCTCCCTTCTTCCCCCCAGGGTGGCACAGGGAGGGGCAGGGACTGGGGGATGGGGCTTGGGGGCAGTTCCTCACAAGGTGTTTTCTTTCTTAGCTGGGGGGGGGCATTCATTCCTCACCCCTGTCCTGGTTTTGACTAGTAGGATGGAGTTAATTTCTTTTCTAGCAGTGGATGGAATGCCGTGTTTGGGAGTCAGGATGGGAGCAGGGCTGATAGCACCCTGATGTTTCTAGTTGTTGCCAAGTGATCAAGGACTTTTTCAGTTGTTCATATTTCCATACTAACAAGAAAGGAGGCAATGTAGCCAGGACAGGTGACCCGAACTGGGGGCGGTTATTCCATGCCAATTACGTCATGCTCAGTATAAAGGGGGCTGGTGGGAGGAGGAGTGGGTAGCACCAGGATGTGCGGTTTTTGGGGATGGCTCTGGGCTGCATGGCCTGAGCTGTGTGGTTTGGTGAGAAACTACATGGTGTATCACCAGTTTCATATATTTTTTGCTCTAAAGTCCTGTTAACATTGTTATGTCTATCTTTCTGCTGTTCCAGTAAACTATCCTTATCCCAACCCGTGGGGTTTTGTTTTCTTGGTTTTGTTTTTTCCCTTCACTTCCCTTTCCCCCCCCCCCTTTTCCCCCAACTCTTCCTTTCAAAAGAACAAGTGACTGTGTGGTGTTTGGCTCTCTGATGGGGCAAAACTATGACAACTCCCTTCCCCTGCTGCACCCTGGGGTCCCACCCAGGGCAGACAGTCCTCCAGGAACTTCTCCAGCCTGAGTCCTTGCCCACGGGGCTTCAGCTCTTCCCCAGCTGCCCCAGCCTGGGTCACTGCTATGGGGGCAGGCATCAATCACAGAATGGCTCTCAGGCTCTCAGGCCCAGACTACTCCAGCCTGGTCCCCCACGGGGTCACAAGCCCCCCCAGCAAAGCTGCTCTGGGCTGGGTCTCTCTCTCTCTCTGTCTCTGTCTCTCTCCACGGGCTGCAAGTGCTGGCAGGGCCTTGCTCCAACACGGGTCACAGCATCTCCTGTCTGTCTGCCCCTGCTCCAGCGTGGGGCCTCTCCACGGGCTGCAGGTGGGGTCTGGGCCTTGTCCATGGGCTGTGGGGGGACACCTGCTATCCCATGGGTTTCTCCATGGGCTGCAGGGGCATCTTTCTATCCAGCACCTGGTGTGCCTCCTCGCTACCCCTACCCAGTCTTCATGTCTACACAGTTTCTCACACCTTCTCACTCCTTCTCTGGGGGCAACAAGCAGCTGAACGTATGGGAACCTCATATGTTCATTTCTCCTCACTGTGACTCCCAGAGGTGCTGTGACCATCACTGATGGGCTTGGCCTTGGTCAGCAGCGACTCCGGCCTTGAATCAGCTGATGTTTACAGTATGGGGCCTGCAGAGAATTCCAGCTGCTCCTCACAGCAGCCATTTTCTGCAGCCCCTGGTCTCTTCCATTATCCAGCTACACAAAACTGTGACAGGACCAAAGCATCTTGGCAAGAAGAAAATTCCTGTGTGCTTTGGGTTTGCTTAATGTTGCGTGTGTTGGAGCTGATTGAGCTTCTACAATTGATAAGGAGGTTTGGGTACCTGCAGCAGCAAGTGTTGTATTGTGCTAGGTGAATTATTAACCTAAATAACGCTAACAGGTCCCAGCATGTATATCTGCATGGCTCCCAGCATGGGCAGAGTCGAGTGGGCCTTGCAGCCAGCTCCACCTGGGGCACAGCACTGCACCAGTCTGAATGCTCACAGGGCTGCAACCACTCAAGTAGCACTGATGCTGTCATACAGCTCAGCAAAGGGCATAGCGAGTACAGAACAAGCCTAAAAGCTTGAACCTCATATGTTGCCCAATAAAGCTTTTTCCCTGCTTTTGTTAAAAGAAGTAATCAAATTTGATTTGCCTTCAGTTGTCTGGGGAGGTACTGAAGAGGTGGGTGTGGGACATCAGTCCCCAGACTCTTCTTTCCCTGGAAGGGGAGGTTGTTACTGCCCTGCCACTGTCCTGTGTCCATCAGGGTTTCATTGCCCTGCCAGCTGCTAACCAACATAGAGGTTTTGACTGAGCTTAGCAGGAGATTCCAGGACCTGCCTAAGGAGACATCCTGCTTGGTTGGCACCATGATCAGTTTGCCTTGTGGCATGTGTTCAACTGTGGCATGGTGCTGAGTTCAGGGTACCTTAGTCCAACCCAGCCCAGCGGAGCCAAGCCCAACTGAGCAGTAATAAGCCAAGACTAGATGAGCCAACATGAGCCAGCCTGAGTGCAAATGACTTCAGCTGAGTTGAGTCGACTCTAGTCGAGACCAGCACAGCAGAATCAAACCGAAATGAGCTGAGCCCGGCCCAGCCAGTCGGAGCCCAGCGGCCCCTGCCCGCACCCTGCCTGCTGCCAACTGCAGTCCCCGGCCTGCTCCATGCTCAGACCTGCTCCGCCGAGCCTCCCACCGCACAGCCCGGGTCGGGCACGCAGGGTTGGAGCCGAGCCCAGAGCAGCGAGTCCGGTTGGGACGAGACCTGCACAGCTGAAGCGAAACGAGCCTGGCCAGGCCCCGCCGAGCTGAGCGGACAGTAGTCGAGACGAGCCCAGACGATCCGATCCCGGCCCGGCGGGCGCGGTGCGGCTCCTCCAGCCGCAGGTGATGGGGGATAGCACCCGGCCCCTCGGCACCGCGCCCCGGGCGCCGCAGCTCCCCGTCCTGCTCCGCTCGGAGCCCTCCTGCCCACGGCACGAGAGGGGCGCTGCCGGGGATCCGGGAAGCGGGGGCCGGGCAGCGCCCCGGGGTCTCCGGCACCGGTTGCCCGAACCAGCAGCAGGAGGAGCCCGGTGCCGAGGGACCGAGCCGATTCTCGTGGCTCCGGCGCTCTCTAGGGGCAGCAAGCGCCAGCCAGGCCGGAGCCGCGGCAGCCTGTGCCGTGTGCTCAGCACCGCGGGACGGGCTGTCCGTGCCACCGGGCTCGGCTGGCCCCGCTCTCGGGACGGTCCGTCCCACTCGGGAAGCGCTGCCTGGGGTCGTCCTGCGAGGGGAACAACTCCGGCGCGTTTTCCCGCTGCTCCCGCTCCCGCCCGTGGGCTGGAGGCGGCGCTTTCCCTCGCGGGTCGCCGCCGGTCTCTGCCCGCAGGCCGGGAGCCCGGTGGCGCAGCCCTGCCCCGCAGGCTGGGGACGGAAGGCAGCGCTGTCCTGCTGCAGCTGCAGCAGGGACGAAGCCCCGGGAAAGAAGGGGGTGGGCTGGGGGGAGGCGGGTGCTGCTGGAGGACAGCGGGGCTGAGCGGGCTCTGGGCGGCACCGCCCGGGGCTGTCCCTGCCGGGGGTCTGCCCGGCCCGGGTGCCGAGAGGGTGGTGGTGCCCTCTTTTCCAGGGAGGGATGGAGCTGGCAGAAGGAGCTGGGCAGAAGCGGCAGGAAAGGCAGCTTGCCGGGCTTTGTGTACCCTGGGGATGCCCAGGACTTCCAAGGGGCCAGGGCCAGCTACCCCCGTTTGTGTCCTGATTTCTGGTCTGACTCGATGCTGTGCTTCAGGGTGTATTGGGAGCCCCAAACTGGAGGCAGATCTGCAGGGGGGCTCACCAGGGTGGAGATCCTATGACCACTTTGTCAGCCTTCTGACTCTGCTTCCACCCTGCTGATCTTTGGGAGAACGCCACGCACAGCACTGCTCCATAAGCTTAAGACCTCCTTGTTCCTTGTAGGTTGACATTCCACCATCTTTTGCTTTTGTTTCATTTGGGTTTTGTTGACAAGAAGGATGCTTGGGGGCTGGAGTCCTAGCCCTCCCCTTCGTGCCCTCCCCTTTGTTCCCACCCCGGGCTGCGGGGGCATCAGGGGGTTGTCTGCTGCTGGGCGCTGTCTGGTAGAAGTGGACAGGTGGTGAGGTGACATGCAGGTGTGGAGAGGAACGAGTTTCTCCAGGCCTGTCTGGAGCCTCAGGGGGGTCCTGCTCAGGCTTTGCTGCTAGCCCCCATGGCAAGAGCCCATGGTGGCTCCTGGGACGGTGGTGGGTGGTGACATTCTCTGTGCAGTGCCCCTGAAGGCAAAGTAGCCATCAGGCAGAGTGTATTCTGCTCCCATATCCCTGGTGTGATGGGAGTGGGTGCTGGAATGGGCCATTTTCTGGCTCGTGGTAGACACTGGTGGAAAATATGTTCTCTCTGCAAACATCCTCTGGAGCAGAGATGGCAGGGAACCTTTTCTTCTTGCCCAACAGAGTGAGATACGGTGCAGGCTTTTAGTAACATGCTTCTAACTCCCCAGCTCCCCAGGCTGGTGTTGTGGCAGAAGGGAAGATGCCATTGAAACCCTTTACCTGTCTGTTGCCTGAAACAAGGTTTCTGCATGCAGGCCAGCTTGTGTACAAGTTTAAAATTTGGTACAGCAATTTCACCAGGTCAGTGTGTGACAGCCGCAAGTGCAAGCTGTGGTTTGACGACTGTGTAGCAGTGAGTTCAGATAAGACCCTCAGTTCAGGTCTCAGGCTCCTCATTTCCTGCCTTCTTTCGCTGCCTGTTGAAGCGCTCACTTTGCAGTCACTGCTGTGGTTACACAGGCTGAGCACTGGCCTGAGCAAGTCACTGGAGCTGTAAGAAACACCCCATTTTCACTGCCACCTGTGGGTCTGGTGCTTGAGTGGAAAAGGAAGCTGTTTTTACAGACAATGCTTTGAAGTTTGATGAGTGTTCAACTGTGAAGTTCTAGAGCCTTTGTAGTGGTTTAACCCCATGGAAACTGAGCCCCACGTGCTGCTCCAATGCAGGTCACAGCATCTCCTGTCTGTCTCCCCCTGCTCCAGCGTGGGGCCTCTCCACGGGCTGCAGGTGGGGTCTGGGCCTTGTCCATGGGCTGTAGGGGGACACCCGCTCCCCCATGGGTTTCTCCAGGGACTGCAGGGGCATCTTTCTCCCTGGCACCTGGGGTGCCTCTTCCCCCTCTTTCCCTGGCCTTGGTGTCTACACAGCTCCTTACATCTTCTCACTTCCTTCTCCAGGGGCAACAAGCAGCTCCTTGCATTTCTTTTCTCCTGATTTGATTCCCAGAGGTGCTGTGACCACT
This sequence comes from Hypotaenidia okinawae, assembly GCA_027925045.1. NCBI lineage: Eukaryota > Metazoa > Chordata > Aves > Gruiformes > Rallidae > Hypotaenidia > Hypotaenidia okinawae. The sequence continues at coordinate 12,802,938 of BSDF01000017.1, forward strand.
GCTGATGGGCTTGGCCTTGGTCAGAGAGGAATCTGGCCTCAAGCCGGATTGTGATTACTCCATTGGGCTACAGCAAGCCAGCACTCTGCACTTCTCAGGGTTACAGCAGGAGCTGGTGCCTGGCTGGGGGTGATGGGAGACAGTTGGATGCTGGGGAAAGTGGTGAGCCAGAGGGCAGGGAAGCCTCTGAACCAATGCCAGTTTGCACCCACCCATGTGTAGTCTTGGCTAGAAGATCGGGTTGCCGTCTGCTTGGTGCTGGGGTGCCGTGTCCTGGGCTATGTGATGCTGATGTCTGACCCTCTCTGCTGGACTAGGGAGATGGGGCAGAGAGTGACCATGCCCGGGAAAGTCAGACCCTCCCCACAGCCCCAGCAGGCGCTGCTCAATGCACTCACGTGGCTCAGTGCTGGTAAGGAAGCGCCTTGTTCACTCTCTCTCCCTCTCAGTGCACAGAAACCTTCAGGGAAGGAAGAGAGAACACACTGGGCTAAGATGCTTTGGCTGGCAGAGCTTCCACCTCTGGGAGTGGTTAAGAGACTTGGTAAAGAGAAAATAAATCTAAACCTGGGAAGGGAAGAACAGGAGCTTTTGGTTTCCTGGCTGCTTCATATTTAATGGAGAGAGAATAAGGAGTCATTTTCGGATGTGGTAAAACCAGAAAAAAATACTGGCAAAATGAGAAGTGGAATGGTCAAAGTGGTGGCAGGGCGAAGAAGAGGGAATTGATGAGAACCTCATGAGCTATTTGCAGAGCAGCCTTCAAGACCAGACAAGACAGACAAGAAACACTTCTCCCAGACAAAAGGAATACTTATAACTTAGTACCCTGGCAGACATGAAAGACTTCATCACGATTTTACTCCCTTCTTCCCCCCCCCCAACATGGCGCAGGGAGGGGTGGGGAATGGGGAGTGAGGTTCCGGCAGTACCAGTTGCTTTCCTTCCCCAGATCTTAACACTTCTACTTCCCCCCACCCCTCGCCTCTTCGCACCCTGAGCTTTAATCATCAATTTTGCTCCCTTCTTCCCTCCCATCGCAGCATCAGGAGGGGCAGGGAATGGGGAGGGGGGTGTGTGTTCAGTCTGTTCCGCCCAAGCTGTCTTCTGTCTCAGCTGGGGGGGCATTACACACACACACACACACACTCACTCACTCTTCCCTTATGGCACCGTGGGGTCCCACCCACATGAGAGTCGTATCCAGGAACTTCTGCGGCGTGAGTCCTTTCCATGGGGGAGTCATCTCCTCACCACAGGCCTCTCAGCAGGACTCCCTTCCATAGGGTTCTGACATTTGGGCCCGGGCTCCCCCGGCCTGGCTCTTAGCAAAGACTTGTGACTACAAGTCCCCCGGCAAACCTGCTGAGGCGTGGATCAATCTCTTCACAGGGTGTAATGTCTCTGCTCCCTGTCCTCATCCATGGGCTGCGAGGGGACAACCCACTGCACCATGGTCTTCTCCACGAGCTGCAGGGGAAACTTTCTCTCCACATTCCTTCCCCCCATCTCCTTCTGGGCCTGGGTTGGCCATCGCTGCAGCTGGTCACATCTTCCCACTCTGCGTGCCGGTGGCAAAGTGCGCCAGCCTGCAGTTTTTTTCTCATCCATGTGATTCACAGAGGCGCTATGAATCCATCTGGGATTGGTCCGAGATAACTCTGGCCTTGAATTGACCAGCTCACTGTCTGGAACTTGCAGAAAACTGTAACCACTGCTTTGCAAAAGCCACCTCAGCAGCACAGCTAGAGAAAACTGCAACAGGGGGTCATCCTCCTGTGACTCAGGGAGAGCAGAACTGGCTGCAGGCACCAGGGCAGGCCAGACAGGGCCAGAGGATGATGGGCACTGCACAAAGGAATGATGGGATGGAACCCACGCAGGTGGATCCACACAAGAAGACAGGAGAGCCCATGGAGGTGGATCCCCTCATAACCCAGCCGAGCCAATGGACGTGGATCCCCCTGAAGAGGCAGCCGAGCCCCTGGAGGTGGATCCCCCCAAAGACCCAGCATAGCCGGGAAGCCTGGACTTCAGAAAGAACCACGGGGCCACGGCTTCAGCCCAGTCCCTGACTAGAAGGGGAGGAGCTCTAGGTTTACATTCCAAGCATGGGTATCCCAGCACCATCTTCATAAAGCCCCGGGGAAAGAAAACCCTGCGCGTCCTAACTCAGCACGTGGAGCCCCCACGAGTTCCCTGTACTGCGGCTGCCTTCAGAGAAAGCCTCTTCCCAAAGCTGCAGGGAACAAAGTACCGCATGGTTCAGGCCGTTTTGCAGCAGCCGTTTAACCAGCGCTTTTTCTGCAGGGACTGAAAGCATGGGAGAAGCCAAGCAGCTCCTGCACACGGAGCTGGGAGCGAGGGGCAGCACCGACCCGCAGACGCTGGCGGCTGAGCCGATAAGCCCCGGGAGCACTGGGAGGCAGAGCAGAGCACACGTCTGCTGGCCTGTCCTCGCACCTTCCCTCGCAGGGCTTTGCAGAGAAGCCGCGGGCAGAACTCCCAGCACCTCACAGAGCCAGAGACACCCACCCTGAGGCCCTGCCCACTCACTTTGAAGTAGCGGTTTTTCTGAGCCACTTCACCATGCCCGTTCCTAGAGAAGAACTGTATTTCGTAGCCCTTACAGACTTTTCTTGACTCCAGTGAGCATCGTTCCAAAAAGGAGATGTAGGTTCTAACTCCATTAGCGAAGATTCTCTTCTCAGGAAGGAGCTTGTGGAAAGGAGATCTTTCAACAAGCCCCTGGCGTTCATCTAAGAGCCTACATCATCCACTCTCGCTGCGACGGAGGGAGGGGAGATTCAGGTTGGATGTCGGGAGGAGGTTCTGTACTGAGAGGGGGGTCAGGCACTGGCGCAGGCTCCCCAGGGAAGGGCTCACAGCCCCGAGCTGGGCTGAGAGCAAGAAGCACCTGGACGATGCGCTCAGTGCCACACTCTGACTGGGCTGGGCCTGTGTGGAGCCAGGAGCGGGACTCCATGATCCCTGTTGGTCCCTGGTAACTGGCTATATTCCTTGGTTCTAGGAAACCAGCATTTTCATTGGTCAAACGCATCGCCATCACAATGGCCTTCTGAGGTGACAGTCCACCTTGCTGCCTGATGGTCCTGCCCCTGTCAGCTGGCCCCCAGTTCACAGAGCTTCGGGGCAGTGCCAGCAGTGCTGGACCCCAAGAGCTCTCAGACAGAGCAGCAGTGTGGAGCATCATCCTACTGTGACTCAGGGAGAGCAGAACCGGCTGCAGGCGTCAGGGAAGGAGAGACGGGGCCGGAGGACGATGAGCATTGCACAGGGCAATGAAGGGGTGGAACCCATGGAGGTGGATCCCCTCGAAGACACAGAAGAGCCCATGGAGGTGGATCCCCCCAAAGAATCAGATGAGGCCATGGAGGTGGACTCCATCCACCCAGAAAGACCCAGAGGAGACTGTGGAGGTGGATCCCCCCATAACCTGGCCAAGCCCATGGAGGTGGATCCTCCTATAACCCTGCTGAGCCCAGGGAGGTGGATGCTCCAAGGAGGCAGGCAATCCCATGGAGCTGGACCCACCCAAAGACCCAGCACAGCCCATGGAGGTGGATCCACCTGCGGCACAGCTCTTTGGGCTCCACAGCACCAGGCCAGGGCTTCCCTCCACCACTCGACGCTGACAGCAGCGCAGAGGTGCCCGCCCAATGCCCTACCTCCGGCACAGGCTCCGTGCCCACCGCTACCTGGGAGAAGACCAGCCTCCATGCCCAGCGCCCTGCTGGCTCGCCATTCCCAGTGCCCGTGAAGGCCGTTGTGAGCCTTTCTCTCCCATTCCTCCTGCCCCTGCTCCCCCTCCTGAAAGGGAAGTGACACTGTCACCCTTCAGGCACTCCTTGGCTGAGAAGCTGCCATGGGCAAGGTGGGAAAACACTAGATGTAGAGTGACTCTTTCCACTGTTGATTGTAATAAAAATGGAAAAGCTCAACAGGCCTTATTCATTATCACCACCAGAATGAATGCCCTCACCCTGGCTTGCAAAGCAGGACTTGTGCTTGTTGAAGGGGGGCTTACTAGCAGGAGGATTTGAAATGCCATTCCTAGAAATTTGAAATGCCATAGTGGACTTGTGGTTTTCGCTGGGTTCTGGGATTATCTGGGTTCTGTGGGGCTTTGTGTTGGGCCTGGGGTTAGCGAGGTCGGTGCAGGCTTGTGGGGTTGTTTTAGTTGGATAGGGGAAGTTGTTTGGGGCTGGCGTGTTTTTGGGGCTGCGGGGGGTGTCTGGGGTTTGTGTCTCTTTTTACTGTCGGCTTGTGTGTTTTGTGTCTCGTGGGGTTGTTTGGCAGAGGAGGGCTTGGGGTTTCTGTTGTGGTTTTTGTAATGTCCGGGGTTTCCAAGTTTGTTGGCATTTTTGGTTTGGTGGGTTTTTTTTGTTTTTTTTTGTGGGGTTTTGTTTTTGTTTTTTAATTGGGTTTTAGGGGTTTCTGTGCCTTGTGGGGTTTTCTAGGTTTGCTTCTTTTCTTTTCTGGTCCGGATGGGCTCAGGTGTTGGATGGGGTTCTTTTCATTTCTTCCACAATCTTGAATTCCAGGGCTGTCAGAAGGGCCAGTTGTCCCCGTTCGCTCGGTGCTGCCGCCTGGCGGACACGCCGCGGTACTGCGGCCGTGCGGCGCAGCGCACGGAAGCCTTGTGGTGTGGGGTTGTTTGAAGTTGTTTGGGGCTGGCGTGTTTTTGGGGCTGCGGGGGGTGCCTGTGGGGTTTGTGTGGGTTTGTGTCTCTTTTTACTGTCGGCTTGTGTGTTTTGTGGCTCGTGGGGCTGTTTTGGCAGAGGAGGGCTTGGGGCTTCTGTGGTGGTTTGTGTGGCATTTAGTGGTAATGTTGGTTTGTTTTTTGCTGTGTGGGTTGGTGGGGGTTTTTTTTTTGTTTTCTTTTTAATTGGGTTTTAGTGGTTTCTGTGGCTTGTGGGTTTCTTCAATATTTTTTTTCTTTTCTGGTCCGGATGGGCTCAGGTGTTGGATGGGGTTCTTTTCATTTCTTTAGCACACTACTGCAATTGTTGCAGCCCTGTCCCTGTAGTCTGTATTCCAGCTTGTTTTTCTTTCAGCTCTAAATCCATGTTCAGCTCCCTTGTATCTCGGATCCAGCCCCACATCCGTGAGTTCAGCTCCTTTCCCACACAAACATTTATTTCTAGCCCCACGGTCTCTCTTCCAGGCCCAAGTGATTTCAGCTCCTTTCCGAAGCCCACAGCATTCAGCCCCAGCCCCACTGGCTTTAGTGCCAGCCCCAGTGCCTTTATTGGTGTCCCAAGTGATTTCAGCTCCTTTCCCACACAAACACCTTTTTATTGCAGCCCTGTAGTTTTGATTCCTGCCCCAGGTTGGGTGTTTCGGCTCCAGCCACAGCCACTATTCAGCTCCAGTTCCAGAGTGTCTCAGCTCCAGCCCCATAAAGGCACACACCCTCTTGTTCCTAAGAGTCCTAGCGTGCAGTATATCCTCATAGCTGCTATAAGTCCTTTAAAGTCCAAGTCATAGCCTAACCTAAAACCGAAATAACCTAGAAGGTAAGCTATTTTACTCGGGTGACCGTAACATTTCTCTCCCTTGGAAAGTATTGATAATTGTCCTCAGTGCTTTCACGCAATCAACTTGCGGCTGCATCGAATGTCAGATTGTCACCTGAGGGTGGATCTCCTGACTTGTGCCAGCTGCCAGTTTGTATTTCCTTTAAGGGGAGATTTCTTCCGGTTGAGCATAGTATAGGCCGTCCTAAAGTAATTGGTGATGTATTTCGCCGATTTGCAAGTTCTGGAATCAAATGACAGTTTTTCTTTTTCCCTTCTATGCTATTTGGTCTGTATTTATTTCCTGCTGCGAGCCTGTTCACCTACTTTTCCTTGTCAATCCTTGGAGATACAGGTTTGTCTCTGAGTGCTGTTTGCTACCTGCTCTTGGTTTGACGATGGTTCCTCTTTTATTCTAGGTGTGTTGGACTTGGCTTTTTGTTTTCCTTGGCTTTGCTCTGTATGCTGTGAGCTGTGAGTCTTGCTTCTCCTGAGAGTGAGAGGTCTAGTGGTGAGATTTTTCTAGCTGGGGTTAGAGTGAGCATCTTGTGCACAGAGAGTTTTAGGCTTTCCTTATAAAGTGATGGGGATCAAAGGTGTAGTATCTTCCAGGTCAGCTTAGGGTTTTCCAAATTGCTTCAAGAGTGGCAGGGTTCCGTGGCGTTTCTGGTAGGGTCTGAGGTTTATGGGTGTGTTTCATTGTTTTTTTGAGGCTTCTTTGGTTTTGGGGCTTTGTGGGGGTTCTTCTGGGTCTTTGAATCTTGTCTTTTTTCTCTCCGTTTGTTTCTGCCTGGCTCCTTACTCCCAGCTTTTAAGTTCTCGTTTTCTCTGCTATAGCTTGTCTGGACTTTTTTCTTGGTCACTCTCTCTCTCTCAGCTCCCTCTCTGTCCTCGAAGTCTACAGCTGTCTGTGCTGTGGCCCAGGCTATTTGTCTGCAATTCCTCATCACTGCGTGTCCAGGTCCCTGCTGCTGCTGCTGCTTTTTATGTTTTCCCTATCCAGCTCGTAGCGCGGGACTGGTTTGCATTTGTTCTTCTTTCTCTGTATCTCCCTGTCTGTGTCCTAGTCCCTTTACTTTGGATTCCTCCCTCTCTGCCACGTCGTCTTCTCACTGGCCAGAGCTTGGCCCCGATTTGTTAATCGTGCCCTCCTGTTGCAGTTCTACTGAGAGAGGGCCAGGTCCGGCAGAAAATGGCTGCTAGAGGCTTCTGCAGGCCTGCTTTATAGCACCTGTGAGAATCACACAGAGGAGACAAAGAGTCCAGCAGAACACGGAGTGCCAGGAAGGCTGCAATTTTGGCCCGTTAAGGGCATTGGGGTGTCTATTTGCATATAAATGTAAGCAATTGACAGAGACAAAAGACCACCGGGGAGACTGGGGGAGGGCTCCCAGGCGAGGGAGAGATTGCCCCTGCAGCCCGAGCTGAAGCACGTGGGAGTAGCCGGAGGAAAGGACCCACGGAGGAGGCAGAGACCCGACCTGCCCGGTGGAGAGGCTCGGCTCCACGCTGGATGGAGCCGGTGGAGACATAGAGAAGATGGCGTGACTTACCTTGGGATGAGCCCCTGCCAGCACAAGCGACCTAGAGAGATGTGCGAAACAGCTTTGCTGGAGGAGGCGTCCTAGCCCCGTGGAGGACTGGGACTGAGAGACACTGTGAGTTGTTGCTGCCAGCCATAGCAGAGATGAAGCCCGGTGGGAAGAGATTTGCCTTGGTGAAGGTTCGTGGAGGACTGGCTCTTATGGGTGAGATCCTGCGGTGCAGCAGGGGGAGGCTGTGTGGAATGGATGCCCCCATCCCGGCCGAGAAGGAAACCATCTTGCAAGGGACTCACCAAAAGCCCCCATCTCCTAGTCCCTGCCCCCCGTCCTGTGCTGCGAGCAGGAGAGGGGAAGAAGGGAGCAAAATCATGGCTGAAAGGGAAGTCTGCTTTAGAATGGAGGGGGGGGGGGAAGGTGTTCCCGAGACCCCCATTTTCCCCAGTCCCTGCCCCTCCTGGGCTGCGACCCGCAGGGAAGAAGGGAGCAAACTTCTCACTAAAGCCTGCTAAGGAGGGAGTGGTGGGGGGAGAAGTGGTTGCCTAGTTGCATTTGTTTTAAGATTGTTGGTTGCACTCCTGACTCTGGTTCCTTTTCACTGTTTTCTCTTCAGTGTAGTGTGCTAAATTAGATAACTTTCTCTTCAGCACTCTGTGTTGAGTCTGTTTTGCCTGCGTCGTTAATCAGTTTGCCTCTCAAGCCGCCCAATTATATTATTTCTCCCCTGTCCAACTTTTTATTTCTTCCACAATTTTGAATTCCAGGGCTGTCAGGAGGGCCAGTTGTCCCCGTTCGCTCGGTGCTGCCGCCTGGCGGACACGCCGCGGTACTGCGGCCGTGCGGCGCAGCGCACGGAAGCCTTGTGGTGGGGTTGTTTGAAGTTGTTTGGGGCTGGCGTGTTTTTGGGGCTGCGGGGGGGGGGTGCCTGTGGGGTTTGTGTCTCTTTTTACTGTCGGCTTGTGTGTTTTGTGGCTCGTGGGGCTGTTTTGGCAGAGGAGGGCTTGGGGCTTCTGTGGTGGTTTGTGTGGCAGTTAGTGGTAATGTTGGTTTGTTTTTTTGCTGTGTGGGTTGGTGGTTTTTTTTTTTTTTATTTTATTTTTAATTGGGTTTTAGTGGTTTCTGTGGCTTGTGGGTTTCTTCAATATTTTTTTTCTTTTCTGGTCCGGATGGGCTCAGGTGTTGGATGGGGTTCTTTTCATTTCTTCCAAATTTGCGAATTCCAGGGCTGTCAGAAGGGCCAGTTTTCCCCTTTTCCTGTGGTTCCCCTTATACTTGCCGTTTTAATTCCGATTTTCCCTTTTGTGTGTTGGAAACTGAGAACGTTGCTCATGTACCCACCAGAAATGTAACCTGTTTCTTTTCTTCTTCTTTTTCTTTTTCTTTTTTTCTCGCCCCCTGGTTTTAGCTTCTCGGAAATGTTGCATGCTCAGAGGAAGGTACAGCAGGGATTATCGGGGCAGTGGTAGCAATATCTAATTCTGTCAATTCCTTTTCATGCCAAATGCTTCCAGCATGTTTTGGAAGCTGTACCTGCAGAGCAAGGTCCTCGAAGCTTTTTGTCGTTGATCGTCAGAGACATTTCTTGGATAATGGGTTTGCGGTCTCTATTCACTCTGATTTTTTTCTCTTAAGTAAAAGAGTCAATGCAGGTAGGGGACCTCGTCTCATTTTCCCTTCCTTTTCCAAAAGAGTATGAACTGCAGAATAGTGTTACGGGTCAGGGTTCCTTTCAAAGGTCACTTCTTGCTATTTCATTGATACACTGGCCACTCACGGTGACCATATTCAGTGACCTGATCTTTATAAAAAGTAGTACCGTGCTATAGCATTTGGAGGTAAGCTCTCAGGTTCGTGTTTTTTTCTTCTTTCCCTGCTGAAGGCGAGAGCTGAGGAGCTGGTGTTGCCCGTGAGAAGGTCACACGTAACCCCGGGGCTGGGGATTTGGGCGCCTTTATCTGGACTGGACGCATCGTGGTCTGGGTCAGCGTTTGTGCCTGTTGGTCTGGAGAGAAGCTGGTGAGTCGGCAGAGGAGGTGGGAAGAGAAGGACGAGAGAGAGCCCAGTTCAGGATTAAAATGTGCCGTCGCTCTTGCTAGTTCAGGCTCCTTTCAGAAAACAAGCAAAGAGGGTTGGTAAGTCATTTTTTTTCTTCTTCTTTTTTTTCTGGTTTTGATCAGCGTAGGTGTTGGGTGGGTGCTTTTACGGTAAAGCCTGCCCTCCCTTCCCTGTAGCCTCTGACTTTTATCCTCGCTCCATCTATCTGGTGCTGGTTCCCAGGTGACGCCCTTTCAGAAATCCTCCCCCTGAGAGTTCTGCATGCATGGCTATGCTTTTTGCTCTGCGGCTTTTTTCCTTCTGATCTCTCTCTCTTCTATCCCCCCAGCTCCCCATCCCGGTTTCTTACTTTGGCCCCTCTGCCTGATGGCGTCTAGGTAAGTGGTTCAGTTTGTGCCGCTGTTTGTGTGTGTAGACTGACCCCGAGCCTTGGCTTTCCACTCTGTCACTCCCTGTCATTTCTTGCCTCTGTCTCTGCCCTGTTTTTTGTTGCCTTTTTCTATTTCTCTCAGTCCAGCTCCCTGGCCCCATGTTGGTTTGTTTTTCCTCTCCGTGTCTGTAGGATTCTAAGAGCTGTGATTATCTTTTGTTCTTCTTCTTCTTTTTTCTTCCTTTTTTTTTGTTGTTGTTGTTGATGTTCCTTTATGATAGAGGCAGAAGAATGACGTCGTGACTCTAGGAATGTCCCTAGTTTGCCTGCAGAGCGACCCGTGCGTCCCTTCTGTGAAGACACATGGGGTTCCCATGTTGTCTGGGGGCGAAGTGTGGCTGGTGGGGTTGTTTTGGCAGAGGAGGGCTTGGGGCTTCTGTTGTGCTTGTTGTGGCATTTAGTGGTAAATTTTGGTTTTGGTTTTTTGCTGCGTGGGGGTTTTTTTTCTATTTTCTTTTTAATTGGGTTTTAGTGGTTTCTGTGGCTTGCAGGTTTCTTTAAGTTGTTTTTTTTTTTCCTTTTCTTTTCTGGTCCGGATGGGCTCGGGTGTTGGATGGGGTTCTTTTCATTTCTTTAGCACACTACTGTAACTGAAAATGGAGTGTAGATTCTGCGCTGCCTTTTGCTTCCTCTTCAGCAAACATCTGCAGCCTCAGCTAGTGTGGCAGACGGGCCCTAGCACGTAGGTTTTGCAATCCGGTGTCTGTTTTGGGAATGGTTATGTTGGTTTGAGCTCTGCTGGAGAGGAGGAGCTGAGCTGGACTTGTGCTTTGCCCTGGCAGATGCCGTCCTGGAGAAGGCCGTGCACAAGCGCCTTCTGAAGCTTTTGAAGGGCCCCACTGAGGCGACGTTGAGAGAGTTTCACACCGCAGAGGGCTCTTGGAAAGAGCTACAGGAAAAACCTGCAGCTGGTGCAGCAGAGGAATCCTCAGGATCCGGGCGTGCTTGTTCCCACACCAGACTTTGCAGGCATCGAAAAGATTCCAGTGCCGGGCTTGCCCTTGAATGGAGGAAACCCAGCCGCCTGATTCTCCCTTTGGAGCGGAGTTCTTTCTCTCTGCTTCTTTCCTGCCCTGTTTGGCCGGGCGCCGTAGAGCTTGTGGGTGAAGCAGAGCTGTCAGTCCTGACTGGCCTGGAGTGTGCCAAAGGGATTAGGCTTTGCGTGCCGCAGCATCAGAGGGAGAACCCCGAGAAGCCTGCACTTAGGAAAATACCGAGAGATGCAGTTTGATGAGGAGACAGGGCATTTTACACTGATCAGGTGGAAGGCATGACCAGACAATCCAGCAGCAATCCAGGTGTGCAAAGCGCGTGCCCCGGCCCCAGTGCCTTTCTTGCTGGCCCCAGGGCCTTTATTTGTGTTCCAAGTGATTTCAGCTCCTTTCTCACACCAACTGCCTTTCTGTCCCGCTCGCTACAGCTTTTCCACCGCCAGAGGTGGCGATGGGCCAGGTGGGCATCGGGTGCCGGAGTCGTGGGGCTGAGTTTCGGGACGGGGACAGGGAGAGGCTTGCTGTCGGTTGCTGACGCTTCAGCTGCCGGGGGCTGAGGTTTGGGTTTTCCAGCTGCTGATGTGTGTTTTCTCGTTCTGCAGAGCTACTCTGAGCGGTCGTGGTCGCCAAGAACTTCGCTACGCAGAGCAGATCAGCAGGCACTTCTTTTCTTCCCGAGCCGGGGAACACGTCGGCTGGCTCCGCCCAGGACGTGTTCACCCACAGGTACAAAGCGCAACATATTGAGACAGTTTCTAGCGAAATCATTGCGCCGAAAGGCTGGCTTCTTAGCTTGGCCTTTGCAGTGACTGGCTTTTGCTTGCTTCCCTTTATCTATATTCTTCTTCTATAAAAATCATTGGTTAACTGTGCTGCTTGTTTTCAGTACAAAGAGGGGAGGGTAGCGATTAGCACATTGCTGTTATTTCCTGGAAATCCTGATCAGAGGTAAACGCCCTCCGCGCATGCGTAGTCATAATGCAGAGTCCGTAGCGCCTTTCCGTAGCGATAAAGGCACACACCCTCTTGTTCCTAAGAGTCCTAGCGTGCAGTATATCCTCATAGCTGCTCTAAGTCCTTCAAAGTCCAAGTCATAGCCTAACCTAAAACCGAAATAACCTAGAAGGTAAGCTATTTTACTCGGGTGACCGTAACATTTCTCTCCCTTGGAAAGTGTTGATAATTGTCCTCAGTGCTTTCACGCAATCAAATTGCGGCTGCATCGAATGTCAGATTGTCATCTGAGGGTGGATCTCCTGACTTGTGCCAGCTGCCAGTTTGTATTTCCTTTAAGGGGAGATTTCTTCCGGTTGAGCATAGTGTAGGCCGTCCTAAAGTAATTGGTGATGCATTTTGCCGATTTGCAAGTTCTGGAATCGAATGACAGTTTTTCTTTTTCCCTTCTATGCTATTTGGTCTGTATTTATTTCCTGCTGCGAGCCTGTTCACCTACTTTTCCTTGTCAATCCTCGGAGATACAGGTTTGTCTCTGAGTGCTGTTTGCTACCTGCTCTTGGTTTGACGATGGTTCCTCTTTTATTCTAGGTGTGTTGGACTTGGCTTTTTGTTTTCCTTGGCTTTGCTCTGTATGCTGTGAGTCTTGCTTCTCCTGAGAGCGAGAGGTCTAGTGATGAGATTTTTCTAGCTGGGGTTAGAGTGAGCATCTTGTGCACAGAGAGTTTTAGGCTTTCCTTATAAAGTGATGGGGATCAAAGGTGTAGTATCTTCCAGGTCAGCTTAGGGTTTTCCTAATTGCTTCAAGAGTGACAGGGTTCCGTGGCGTTTCTGGTAGGGTCTGAGGTTTATGGGTGTGTTTCATTGTTTTTTGTGGCTGCTTTGGTTTTGGGGCTTTGTGGGGGTTCTTCTGGGTCTTTGAATCTGTTCTTTTTCTCTACGTTTCTTTCTGCCTGGCTCCTTATTCCCGGCTTTTAAGTTCTCGTTTTCTCTGCTATAGCTTGGATGGACTTTTTTCCTTGGTCTCTCTCTGTGTCAGCTCCCTCTCTGTCCTCGAAGTCTACAGCTGTCTGTGCTGTGGCCCAGGCGATTTGTCTGCAATTCCTCATCGCTCCGTGTCCAGGTCCCTGCTGCTGCTGCTGCTTTTTATTTTTTCCCTATCCAGCTCGTAGCCTGGGACCGGTTTGCATTTGTTCTTCTTTCTCTGTATCTCCCTGTCTGTGTCCCAGTCCCTTTACTTTGGATTCCTCCCTCTCTGCCACGTCGTCTTGGTGACGTTCTGCGCTTCTCCATTTCTCACTGGCCAGAGCTTGGCCCCGATTTGTTAATCGTGCCCTCCCTTCCCTGTAGCCTCTGACTTTTATCCTCGCTCCATCTATCTGGTGCTGGTTCCTTTATGATAGAGGCAGAAGAATGACGTCGTGACTCTAGGAATGTCCCTAGTTTGCCTGCAGAGCGACCCGTGCGTCCCTTCTGTGAAGACACATGGGGTTCCCATGTGGTCGGGGGGCAAAGTGTGGCTGGTGGGGTTGTATTGGCAGAGGAGGGCTTGGGGCTTCTGTTGTGGTTTTTGTGGCACTTAGTGGGAAATGCTGGTTTGTTTTTTTGCTGTGTGGGGTTTTTTTGGTATTTTCTTTTTAATTGGGTTTTAGTGGTTTCTGTGGCTTGCAAGTTTCTTTCAGTTGTTTTTTTTTTCTTTTCTTTTCTTTTCTGGTCCGGATGGGCTCAGGTGTTGGATGGGGTTCTTTTTATTTCTTCCACAATTTTGAATTCCAGGGCTGTCAGGAGGGCCAGTTGTCCCCGTTCGCTCGGTGCTGCCGCCTGGCGGACACGCCGCGGTACTGCGGCCGTGCGGCGCAGCGCACGGAAGCCTTGTGGTGGGGTTGTTTGAAGTTGTTTGGGGCTGGCGTGTTTTTGGGGCTGCGGGGGGGGGGTGCCTGTGGGGTTTGTGTGGGTTTGTGTCTCTTTTTACTGTCGGCTTGTGTGTTTTGTGGCTCGTGGGGCTGTTTTGGCAGAGGAGGGCTTGGGGCTTCTGTGGTGGTTTGTGTGGCAGTTAGTGGTAATGTTGGTTTGTTTTTTTGCTGTGTGGGTTGGTGGTTTTTTTTTATTTTCTGTGTCCCAGTCCCTTTACTTTGGATTCCTCCCTCTCTGCCAGGTCGTCTTGGTGACGTTCTGCGCTTCTCCATTTCTCACTGGCCAGAGCTTGTCCCCGATTTGTTAATCGTGCCCTCCCTTCCCTGTAGCCTCTGACTTTTATCCTCGCTCCATCTATCTGGTGCTGGTTCCCAGGTGACGCCCTTTCAGAAATCCTCCCCCTGAGAGTTCTGCATGCATGGCTATGCTTTTTGCTCTGCGGCTTTTTTCCTTCTGATCTCTCTCTCTTCTATCCCCCCAGCTCCCCATCCGTCTCTCTCTCTTCTATCCCCCCAGCTCCCCATCCCGGTTTCTTACTTTGGCCCCTCTGCCTGATGGCGTCTAGGTAAGTGGTTCAGTTTGTGCCGCTGTTTGTGTGTGTAGACTGACCCCGAGCCTTGGCTTTCCACTCTGTCACTCCCTGTCATTTCTTGCCTCTGTCTCTGCCCTGTTTTTTGTTGCCTTTTTCTATTTCTCTCTCAGTCCAGCTCCCTGGCCCCATGTTGGTTTGTTTTTCCTCTCCGTGTCTGTAGGATTCTAAGAGCTGTGATTATCTTTTGTTCTTCTTCTTCTTTTTTCTTCCTTTTTTTTTGTTGTTGTTGTTGATGTTCCTTTATGATAGAGGCAGAAGAATGACGTCGTGACTCTAGGAATGTCCCTAGTTTGCCTGCAGAGCGACCCGTGCGTCCCTTCTGTGAAGACACATGGGGTTCCCATGTTGTCTGGGGGCGAAGTGTGGCTGGTGGGGTTGTTTTGGCAGAGGAGGGCTTGGGGCTTCTGTTGTGCTTGTTGTGGCATTTAGTGGTAAATTTTGGTTTTGGTTTTTTGCTGCGTGGGGGTTTTTTTTCTATTTTCTTTTTAATTGGGTTTTAGTGGTTTCTGTGGCTTGCAGGTTTCTTTAAGTTGTTTTTTTTTTCCTTTTCTTTTCTGGTCCGGATGGGCTCGGGTGTTGGATGGGGTTCTTTTCATTTCTTTAGCACACTACTGTAACTGAAAATGGAGTGTAGATTCTGCGCTGCCTTTTGCTTCCTCTTCAGCAAACATCTGCAGCCTCAGCTAGTGTGGCAGACGGGCCCTAGCACGTAGGTTTTGCAATCCGGTGTCTGTTTTGGGAATGGTTATGTTGGTTTGAGCTCTGCTGGAGAGGAGGAGCTGAGCTGGACTTGTGCTTTGCCCTGGCAGATGCCGTCCTGGAGAAGGCCGTGCACAAGCGCCTTCTGAAGCTTTTGAAGGGCCCCACTGAGGCGACGTTGAGAGAGTTTCACACCGCAGAGGGCTCTTGGAAAGAGCTACAGGAAAAACCTGCAGCTGGTGCAGCAGAGGAATCCTCAGGATCCGGGCGTGCTTGTTCCCACACCAGACTTTGCAGGCATCGAAAAGATTCCAGTGCCGGGCTTGCCCTTGAATGGAGGAAACCCAGCCGCCTGATTCTCCCTTTGGAGCGGAGTTCTTTCTCTCTGCTTCTTTCCTGCCCTGTTTGGCCGGGCGCCGTAGAGCTTGTGGGTGAAGCAGAGCTGTCAGTCCTGACTGGCCTGGAGTGTGCCAAAGGGATTAGGCTTTGCGTGCCGCAGCATCAGAGGGAGAACCCCGAGAAGCCTGCACTTAGGAAAATACCGAGAGATGCAGTTTGATGAGGAGACAGGGCATTTTACACTGATCAGGTGGAAGGCATGACCAGACAATCCAGCAGCAATCCAGGTGTGCAAAGCGCGTGCCCCGGCCCCAGTGCCTTTCTTGCTGGCCCCAGGGCCTTTATTTGTGTTCCAGGTGATTTCAGCTCCTTTCTCACACCAACTGCCTTTCTGTCCCGCTCGCTACAGCTTTTCCACCGCCAGAGGTGGCGATGGGCCAGGTGGGCATCGGGTGCCGGAGTCGTGGGGCTGAGTTTCGGGACGGGGACAGGGAGAGGCTTGCTGTCGGTTGCTGACGCTTCAGCTGCCGGGGGCTGAGGTTTGGGTTTTCCAGCTGCTGATGTGTGTTTTCTCGTTCTGCAGAGCTACTCTGAGCGGTCGTGGTCGCCAAGAACTTCGCTACGCAGAGCAGATCAGCAGGCACTTCTTTTCTTCCCGAGCCGGGGAACACGTCGGCTGGCTCCGCCCAGGACGTGTTCACCCACAGGTACAAAGCGCAACATATTGAGACAGTTTCTAGCGAAATCATTGCGCCGAAAGGCTGGCTTCTTAGCTTGGCCTTTGCAGTGACTGGCTTTTGCTTGCTTCCCTTTATCTATATTCTTCTTCTATAAAAATCATTGGTTAACTGTGCTGCTTGTTTTCAGTACAAAGAGGGGAGGGTAGCGATTAGCACATTGCTGTTATTTCCTGGAAATCCTGATCAGAGGTAAACGCCCTCCGCGCATGCGTAGTCATAATGCAGAGTCCGTAGCGCCTTTCCGTAGCGATAAAGGCACACACCCTCTTGTTCCTAAGAGTCCTAGCGTGCAGTATATCCTCATAGCTGCTCTAAGTCCTTCAAAGTCCAAGTCATAGCCTAACCTAAAACCGAAATAACCTAGAAGGTAAGCTATTTTACTCGGGTGACCGTAACATTTCTCTCCCTTGGAAAGTGTTGATAATTGTCCTCAGTGCTTTCACGCAATCAAATTGCGGCTGCATCGAATGTCAGATTGTCATCTGAGGGTGGATCTCCTGACTTGTGCCAGCTGCCAGTTTGTATTTCCTTTAAGGGGAGATTTCTTCCGGTTGAGCATAGTGTAGGCCGTCCTAAAGTAATTGGTGATGCATTTTGCCGATTTGCAAGTTCTGGAATCGAATGACAGTTTTTCTTTTTCCCTTCTATGCTATTTGGTCTGTATTTATTTCCTGCTGCGAGCCTGTTCACCTACTTTTCCTTGTCAATCCTCGGAGATACAGGTTTGTCTCTGAGTGCTGTTTGCTACCTGCTCTTGGTTTGACGATGGTTCCTCTTTTATTCTAGGTGTGTTGGACTTGGCTTTTTGTTTTCCTTGGCTTTGCTCTGTATGCTGTGAGTCTTGCTTCTCCTGAGAGCGAGAGGTCTAGTGATGAGATTTTTCTAGCTGGGGTTAGAGTGAGCATCTTGTGCACAGAGAGTTTTAGGCTTTCCTTATAAAGTGATGGGGATCAAAGGTGTAGTATCTTCCAGGTCAGCTTAGGGTTTTCCTAATTGCTTCAAGAGTGACAGGGTTCCGTGGCGTTTCTGGTAGGGTCTGAGGTTTATGGGTGTGTTTCATTGTTTTTTGTGGCTGCTTTGGTTTTGGGGCTTTGTGGGGGTTCTTCTGGGTCTTTGAATCTGTTCTTTTTCTCTACGTTTCTTTCTGCCTGGCTCCTTATTCCCGGCTTTTAAGTTCTCGTTTTCTCTGCTATAGCTTGGATGGACTTTTTTCCTTGGTCTCTCTCTGTGTCAGCTCCCTCTCTGTCCTCGAAGTCTACAGCTGTCTGTGCTGTGGCCCAGGCGATTTGTCTGCAATTCCTCATCGCTCCGTGTCCAGGTCCCTGCTGCTGCTGCTGCTTTTTATTTTTTCCCTATCCAGCTCGTAGCCTGGGACCGGTTTGCATTTGTTCTTCTTTCTCTGTATCTCCCTGTCTGTGTCCCAGTCCCTTTACTTTGGATTCCTCCCTCTCTGCCACGTCGTCTTGGTGACGTTCTGCGCTTCTCCATTTCTCACTGGCCAGAGCTTGGCCCCGATTTGTTAATCGTGCCCTCCCTTCCCTGTAGCCTCTGACTTTTATCCTCGCTCCATCTATCTGGTGCTGGTTCCTTTATGATAGAGGCAGAAGAATGACGTCGTGACTCTAGGAATGTCCCTAGTTTGCCTGCAGAGCGACCCGTGCGTCCCTTCTGTGAAGACACATGGGGTTCCCATGTGGTCGGGGGGCAAAGTGTGGCTGGTGGGGTTGTATTGGCAGAGGAGGGCTTGGGGCTTCTGTTGTGGTTTTTGTGGCACTTAGTGGGAAATGCTGGTTTGTTTTTTTGCTGTGTGGGGTTTTTTTGGTATTTTCTTTTTAATTGGGTTTTAGTGGTTTCTGTGGCTTGCAAGTTTCTTTCAGTTGTTTTTTTTTTCTTTTCTTTTCTTTTCTGGTCCGGATGGGCTCAGGTGTTGGATGGGGTTCTTTTTATTTCTTCCACAATTTTGACATCCAGGGCTGTCAGGAGGGCCAGTTGTCCCCGTTCGCTCGGTGCTGCCGCCTGGCGGACACGCCGCGGTACTGCGGCCGTGCGGCGCAGCGCACGGAAGCCTTGTGGTGGGGTTGTTTGAAGTTGTTTGGGGCTGGCGTGTTTTTGGGGCTGCGGGGGGGGGGTGCCTGTGGGGTTTGTGTGGGTTTGTGTCTCTTTTTACTGTCGGCTTGTGTGTTTTGTGGCTCGTGGGGCTGTTTTGGCAGAGGAGGGCTTGGGGCTTCTGTGGTGGTTTGTGTGGCAGTTAGTGGTAATGTTGGTTTGTTTTTTTGCTGTGTGGGTTGGTTTTTTTTTTTCTTTTTTCTTTTTAATTGGGTTTTAGTGGTTTCTGTGGCTTGTGGGTTTCTTCAATATTTTTTTTTCTTTTCTGGTCCGGATGGGCTCAGGTGTTGGATCGGGTTCTTTTTATTTCTACCAAAATTGCGAATTCCAGGGCTGTCGGAAGGGCCGGTTTTCCCCTTTTCCTGTGGTTCCCCTTATACTTGCCGTTTTAATTCCGATTTTCCCTTTTGTGTGTTGGAAACTGAGAACGTTGCTCATGTACCCAGCAGAAATGTAACCTGTTTCTTTTCTTCTTCTTTTTCTTTTTTTCTCGCCCCCTGGTTTTAGCTTCTTGGAAATGTTGCATGCTCAGAGGAAGGTACAGCAGGGATTATCGGGGCAGTGGTAGCAATATCTAATTCTGTCAATTCCTTTTCATGCCAAATGCTTCCAGCATGTTTTGGAAGCTGTTCCTGCAGAGCAAGGTCCTCGAAGCTTTTTGTCGTTGATCGTCAGAGACATTTCTTGGTTAATGGGTTTGCGGTCTCTATTCACTCTGATTTTTTTCTCTTAAGTAAAAGAGTAAATGCAGGTAGGGGACCTCGTCTCATTTTCCCTTCCTTTTCCAAAAGAGTATTAACTGCAGAATAGTGTTACGGGTCAGGGTTCCATTCAAAGGTCACTTCTTGCTATTTCATTGATACACTGGCCACTCACGGTGACCATATTCAGTGACCTGATCTTTATAAAAAGTAGTACCGTGCTATAGCATTTGGAGGTAAACTCTCAGGTTCGTTTTTTTCTCTTCTTTCCCTGCTGAAGGCGAGAGCTGAGGAGCTGGTGTTGCCCGTGAGAAGGTCACACGTAACCCCGGGGCTGGGGATTCGGGCGCCTTTATCTGGACTGGACGCATCGTGGTCTGGGTCAGCGTTTGTGCCTGTTGGTCTGGAGAGAAGCTGGTGAGTCGGCAGAGGAGGTGGGAAGAGAAGGACGAGGGAGAGCCCAGTTCAGGATTAAAATGTGCTCTCGGTCTTGCTAGTTCAGGCTCCTTTCAGAAAAGGACTGTGTCCCAGTCCCTTTCCTTTGGATTCCTCCCTCTCTGCCACGTCGTCTTGGTGACGTTCTGCGCTTCTCCATTTCTCACTGGCCAGAGCTTGGTCCCGATTTGTTAATCGTGCCCTCCCTTCCCTGTAGCCTCTTACTTTTATCCTTGCTCCATCTATCTGGTGCTGGTTCCCAGGTGACGCCCTTTCAGAAATCCTCCCCCTGAGAGTTCTGCATGCATGGCTATGCTTTTTGCTCTGCGGCTTTTTTCCTTCTGATCTCTCTCTCTTCTATCCCCCCAGCTCCCCATCCCGGTTTCTTACTTTGGCCCCTCTGCCTGATGGCGTCTAGGTAAGTGGTTCAGTTTGTGCTGCTGTTTGTGTGTGTAGACTGACCCCGAGCCTTGGCTTTCCACTCTGTCACTCCCTGTCATTTCTTGCCTCTGTCTCTGCCCTGTTTTTTGTTGCCTTTTTCTATTTCTCTCTCTCAGTCCAGCTCCCTGGCCCCATGTTGGTTTGT
This sequence comes from Hypotaenidia okinawae, assembly GCA_027925045.1. Classification (NCBI taxonomy): domain Eukaryota; kingdom Metazoa; phylum Chordata; class Aves; order Gruiformes; family Rallidae; genus Hypotaenidia; species Hypotaenidia okinawae. The sequence continues at coordinate 12,822,562 of BSDF01000017.1, forward strand.
TTTTCCTCTCCGTGTCTGTAGGATTCTAAGAGCTGTGATTATCTTTTTGTTTTGTTGTTGTGGTTTATGTTCCTTTATGATAGAGGCAGAAGAATGACGTAGTGACTCTAGGAATGTCCCTAGTTTGCCTGCACAGGGCGACCCGTGTGTCCCTTCTGTGAAGATACATGGGGTTCCCATGTGGTCTGGGGGCGAAGTGTGGCTGGTGGGGCTGTTTTGGCAGAGGAGGACTTGGGGCTTCTGTTGTGGTTTCTGTGGCACTTAGTGGTAAATGTTGGTTTGTTTTTTTGCTGTGTGGGTTGGTGGTTTTTTTTTTAATTTTCTTTTTAATTGGGTTTTAGTGGTTTCTGTGGCTTGCAGTTTTCTTTTTTTTCTTTTCTTTTCTTTTCTGGTCCGAATGGGCTCAGGTGTTGGATGGGGTTCTTTTCATTTCTTCCACAATCTTGAATTCCAGGGCTGTCAGAAGGGCCAGTTGTCCCCGTTCGCTCGGTGCTGCCGCCTGGCGGACACGCCGCGGTACTGCGGCCGTGCGGCGCAGCGCACGGAAGCCTTGGGGTGGGGTTGTTTGAAGTTGTTTGGGGCTGGCGTGTTTTTGGGGCTGCGGGGGGTGCCTGTGGGGTTTGTGTGGGTTTGAGTCTCTTTTTACTGTCGGCTTGTGTGTTTTGTGGCTCGTGGGGCTGTTTTGGCAGAGGTGGGCTTGGGGCTTCTGTGGTGGTTTGTGTGGCATTTAGTGGTAATGTTGGTTTGTTTTTTTGCTGTGTGGGTTGGTGGGTTTTTTTTGTTTTCTTTTTAATTGGGTTTTAGTGGTTTCTGTGGCTTGCAGGTTTATTTAAGTTGTTATTTTCTTCTTTTCTTTTCTGGTCCGGATGGGCTCAGGTGTTGGATGGGGTTCTTTTCATTTCTTTAGCACACTACTGCAATTGTTGCAGCCCTGTCCCTGTAGTCTGTATTCCAGCTTGTTTTTCTTTCAGCTCTAAATCCATGTTCAGCTCCCTTGTATCTCGGATCCAGCCCCACATCCGTGAGTTCAGCTCCTTTCCCACACAAACATTTATTTCTAGCCCCACGGTCTCTCTTCCAGGCCCAAGTGATTTCAGCTCCTTTCCGAAGCCCACAGCATTCAGCCCCAGCCCCACTGGCTTTAGTGCCAGCCCCAGTGCCTTTATTGGTGTCCCAAGTGATTTCAGCTCCTTTCCCACACAAACACCTTTTTATTGCAGCCCTGTAGTTTTGATTCCTGCCCCAGGTTGGGTGTTTCGGCTCCAGCCACAGCCACTATTCAGCTCCAGTTCCAGAGTGTCTCAGCTCCAGCCCCATAAAGGCACACACCCTCTTGTTCCTAAGAGTCCTAGCGTGCAGTATATCCTCATAGCTGCTATAAGTCCTTTAAAGTCCAAGTCATAGCCTAACCTAAAACCGAAATAACCTAGAAGGTAAGCTATTTCACTCGGGTGACCGTAACATTTCTCTCCCTTGGAAAGTATTGATAATTGTCCTCAGTGCTTTCACGCAATCAACTTGCGGCTGCATCGAATGTCAGATTGTCACCTGAGGGTGGATCTCCTGACTTGTGCCAGCTGCCAGTTTGTATTTCCTTTAAGGGGAGATTTCTTCCGGTTGAGCATAGTATAGGCCGTCCTAAAGTAATTGGTGATGTATTTCGCCGATTTGCAAGTTCTGGAATCAAATGACAGTTTTTCTTTTTCCCTTCTATGCTATTTGGTCTGTATTTATTTCCTTCTGCGAGCCTGTTCACCTACTTTTCCTTGTCAATCCTTGGAGATACAGGTTTGTCTCTGAGTGCTGTTTGCTACCTGCTCTTGGTTTGACGATGGTTCCTCTTTTATTCTAGGTGTGTTGGACTTGGCTTTTTGTTTTCCTTGGCTTTGCTCTGTATGCTGTGAGCTGTGAGTCTTGCTTCTCCTGAGAGTGAGAGGTCTAGTGATGAGATTTTTCTAGCTGGGGTTAGAGTGAGCATCTTGTGCACAGAGAGTTTTAGGCTTTCCTTATAAAGTGATGGGGATCAAAGGTGTAGTATCTTCCAGGTCAGCTTAGGGTTTTCCAAATTGCTTCAAGAGTGGCAGGGTTCCGTGGCGTTTCTGGTAGGGTCTGAGGTTTATGGGTGTGTTTCATTGTTTTTTTGAGGCTTCTTTGGTTTTGGGGCTTTGTGGGGGTTCTTCTGGGTCTTTGAATCTTGTCTTTTTTCTCTCCGTTTGTTTCTGCCTGGCTCCTTATTCCCAGCTTTTAAGTTCTCGTTTTCTCTGCTATAGCTTGTCTGGACTTTTTTCTTGGTCACTCTCTCTCTCTCAGCTCCCTCTCTGTCCTCGAAGTCTACAGCTGTCTGTGCTGTGGCCCAGGCTATTTGTCTGCAATTCCTCATCACTGCGTGTCCAGGTCCCTGCTGCTGCTGCTGCTTTTTATGTTTTCCCTATCCAGCTCGTAGCCCGGGACTGGTTTGCATTTGTTCTTCTTTCTCTGTATCTCCCTGTCTGTGTCCCAGTCCCTTTACTTTGGATTCCTCCCTCTCTGCCACGTCGTCTTGGTGACGTTCTGCGCTTCTCCATTTCTCACTGGCCAGAGCTTGGCCCCGATTTGTTAATCCTGCCCTCCCTTCCCTGTAGCCTCTTACTTTTATCCTCGCTCCATCTATCTGGTGCTGGTTCCTTTATGATAGAGGCAGAAGAATGACTTAGTGACTCTAGGAATGTCCCTAGTTTGCCTGCACAGAGCGACCTGTGCGTCCCTTCTGTGAAGACACATGGGGTTCCCATGTTGTCTGGGGGCGAAGTGTGGCTCGTGGGTTGTTTTGGCAGAGGAGGGCTTGGGGCTTCTCTTGTGGTTTTTGTGGCACTTAGTGGTAAATGTTGGTTTGTTTTTTTGCTGTGTGGGTTTTTTTTGGTATTTTCTTTTTAATTGGGTTTTAGTGGTTTCTGTGGCTTGCAGGTTTCTTTGAGTTGTTTTTTTTCCTTTTCTTTTCTTTTCTGGTCCGGATGGGCTCAGGTGTTGGATGGGGTTCTTTTCATTTCTTCCACAATCTTGAATTCCAGGGCTGTCAGAAGGGCCAGTTGTCCCCGTTCGCTCGGTGCTGCCGCCTGGCGGACACGCCGCGGTACTGCGGCCGTGCGGCGCAGCGCACGGAAGCCTTGGGGTGGGGTTGTTTGAAGTTGTTTGGGGCTGGCGTGTTTTTGGGGCTGCGGGGGGTGCCTGTGGGGTTTGTGTGGGTTTGTGTCTCTTTTTACTGTCGGCTTGTGTGTTTTGTGGCTCGTGGGGCTGTTTTGGCAGAGGAGGGCTTGGGGCTTCTGTGGTGGTTTGTGTGGCAGTTAGTGGTAATGTTGGTTTGTTTTTTTGCTGTGTGGGTTGGTGGGTTTTTTTTTTGTTTTCTTTTTAATTGGGTTTTAGTGGTTTCTGTGGCTTGTGGGTTTCTTCAATATTTTTTTTCTTTTCTGGTCCGGATGGGCTCAGGTGTTGGATGGGGTTCTTTTTATTTCTACCAAAATTGCGAATTCCAGGGCTGTCGGAAGGGCCGGTTTTCCCCTTTTCCTGTGGTTCCCCTTATACTTGCCGTTTTAATTCCGATTTTCCCTTTTGTGTGTTGGAAACTGAGAACGTTGCTCATGTACCCAGCAGAAATGTAACCTGTTTCTTTTCTTCTTCTTTTTCTTTTTTTCTCGCCCCCTGGTTTTAGCTTCTTGGAAATGTTGCATGCTCAGAGGAAGGTACAGCAGGGATTATCGGGGCAGTGGTAGCAATATCTAATTCTGTCAATTCCTTTTCATGCCAAATGCTTCCAGCATGTTTTGGAAGCTGTTCCTGCAGAGCAAGGTCCTCGAAGCTTTTTGTCGTTGATCGTCAGAGACATTTCTTGGTTAATGGGTTTGCGGTCTCTATTCACTCTGATTTTTTTCTCTTAAGTAAAAGAGTAAATGCAGGTAGGGGACCTCGTCTCATTTTCCCTTCCTTTTCCAAAAGAGTATTAACTGCAGAATAGTGTTACGGGTCAGGGTTCCATTCAAAGGTCACTTCTTGCTATTTCATTGATACACTGGCCACTCACGGTGACCATATTCAGTGACCTGATCTTTATAAAAAGTAGTACCGTGCTATAGCATTTGGAGGTAAACTCTCAGGTTCGTTTTTTTCTCTTCTTTCCCTGCTGAAGGCGAGAGCTGAGGAGCTGGTGTTGCCCGTGAGAAGGTCACACGTAACCCCGGGGCTGGGGATTCGGGCGCCTTTATCTGGACTGGACGCATCGTGGTCTGGGTCAGCGTTTGTGCCTGTTGGTCTGGAGAGAAGCTGGTGAGTCGGCAGAGGAGGTGGGAAGAGAAGGACGAGGGAGAGCCCAGTTCAGGATTAAAATGTGCTCTCGGTCTTGCTAGTTCAGGCTCCTTTCAGAAAAGGACTGTGTCCCAGTCCCTTTACTTTGGATTCCTCCCTCTCTGCCACGTCGTCTTGGTGACGTTCTGCGCTTCTCCATTTCTCACTGGCCAGAGCTTGGTCCCGATTTGTTAATCGTGCCCTCCCTTCCCTGTAGCCTCTTACTTTTATCCTTGCTCCATCTATCTGGTGCTGGTTCCCAGGTGACGCCCTTTCAGAAATCCTCCCCCTGAGAGTTCTGCATGCATGGCTATGCTTTTTGCTCTGCGGCTTTTTTCCTTCTGATCTCTCTCTCTTCTATCCCCCCAGCTCCCCATCCCGGTTTCTTACTTTGGCCCCTCTGCCTGATGGCGTCTAGGTAAGTGGTTCAGTTTGTGCTGCTGTTTGTGTGTGTAGACTGACCCCGAGCCTTGGCTTTCCACTCTGTCACTCCCTGTCATTTCTTGCCTCTGTCTCTGCCCTGTTTTTTGTTGCCTTTTTCTATTTCTCTCTCTCAGTCCAGCTCCCTGGCCCCATGTTGGTTTGTTTTTCCTCTCCGTGTCTGTAGGATTCTAAGAGCTGTGATTATCTTTTTGTTTTGTTGTTGTGGTTTATGTTCCTTTATGATAGAGGCAGAAGAATGACGTAGTGACTCTAGGAATGTCCCTAGTTTGCCTGCACAGGGCGACCCGTGTGTCCCTTCTGTGAAGATACATGGGGTTCCCATGTGGTCGGGGGGCGAAGTGTGGCTGGTGGGGCTGTTTTGGCAGAGGAGGACTTGGGGCTTCTGTTGTGGTTTCTGTGGCACTTAGTGGTAAATGTTGGTTTGTTTTTTTGCTGTGTGGGTTGGTGGTTTTTTTTTTAATTTTCTTTTTAATTGGGTTTTAGTGGTTTCTGTGGCTTGCAGGTTTCTTTGAGTTGTTTTTTTTCTTTTCTTTTCTGGTCCGAATGGGCTCAGGTGTTGGATGGGGTTCTTTTCATTTCTTCCACAATCTTGAATTCCAGGGCTGTCAGAAGGGCCAGTTGTCCCCGTTCGCTCGGTGCTGCCGCCTGGCGGACACGCCGCGGTACTGCGGCCGTGCGGCGCAGCGCACGGAAGCCTTGGGGTGGGGTTGTTTGAAGTTGTTTGGGGCTGGCGTGTTTTTGGGGCTGCGGGGGGTGCCTGTGGGGTTTGTGTGGGTTTGAGTCTCTTTTTACTGTCGGCTTGTGTGTTTTGTGGCTCGTGGGGCTGTTTTGGCAGAGGAGGGCTTGGGGCTTCTGTGGTGGTTTGTGTGGCATTTAGTGGTAATGTTGGTTTGTTTTTTTGCTGTGTGGGTTGGTGGGTTTTTTTTGTTTTCTTTTTAATTGGGTTTTAGTGGTTTCTGTGGCTTGCAGGTTTCTTTAAGTTGTTATTTTCTTCTTTTCTTTTCTGGTCCGGATGGGCTCAGGTGTTGGATGGGGTTCTTTTCATTTCTTTAGCACACTACTGCAATTGTTGCAGCCCTGTCCCTGTAGTCTGTATTCCAGCTTGTTTTTCTTTCAGCTCTAAATCCATGTTCAGCTCCCTTGTATCTCGGATCCAGCCCCACATCCGTGAGTTCAGCTCCTTTCCCACACAAACATTTATTTCTAGCCCCACGGTCTCTCTTCCAGGCCCAAGTGATTTCAGCTCCTTTCCGAAGCCCACAGCATTCAGCCCCAGCCCCACTGGCTTTAGTGCCAGCCCCAGTGCCTTTATTGGTGTCCCAAGTGATTTCAGCTCCTTTCCCACACAAACACCTTTTTATTGCAGCCCTGTAGTTTTGATTCCTGCCCCAGGTTGGGTGTTTCGGCTCCAGCCACAGCCACTATTCAGCTCCAGTTCCAGAGTGTCTCAGCTCCAGCCCCATAAAGGCACACACCCTCTTGTTCCTAAGAGTCCTAGCGTGCAGTATATCCTCATAGCTGCTATAAGTCCTTTAAAGTCCAAGTCATAGCCTAACCTAAAACCGAAATAACCTAGAAGGTAAGCTATTTCACTCGGGTGACCGTAACATTTCTCTCCCTTGGAAAGTATTGATAATTGTCCTCAGTGCTTTCACGCAATCAACTTGCGGCTGCATCGAATGTCAGATTGTCACCTGAGGGTGGATCTCCTGACTTGTGCCAGCTGCCAGTTTGTATTTCCTTTAAGGGGAGATTTCTTCCGGTTGAGCATAGTATAGGCCGTCCTAAAGTAATTGGTGATGTATTTCGCCGATTTGCAAGTTCTGGAATCAA